>KK120344.1:216704-241419 GCA_000611955.2 Stegodyphus mimosarum
ATTCGTTGACCACAGAAATGTTATCCTGGTCAGAGATGTCAACGTAAGTGATAAGGCGAAGCCATTGGGAAAGGCGTAGTAGTTGCAGGATGTACTCCAGTGATTTGCGTTAAAGAAACCAGTAGACCTCCAGTCTCTTCATCTTCGGAAAGCCTAACATTGGAGTTATTGAAGAATATACAACTAATCGATTAGGAGGGAAGTGCTCTAGAACGTGTCATTCAGGAATTTCACGGTGCTTTCCCCACGCCTTCTGACATAGGTCGAACTACACTGGCGAAATAAATTAAGAGAATTTGCCTATTTTATCGAATTGCATGAAAAGGAAGGAAAAACCACTGCTTCTAGATGAAAATGTAAATCCTGTACTGCAAATACGTAAGCGTACACGTATGCGTATGCGGAACCAGCAGAAAAACAGGCTTTATAAGCGCGTGGAGGGTATGAGGTGACAAATTGTGGAGAGGCTAGAGGCAGGCCAATCGCACGTCCAGGTATGCAGATAGTTTCATTTAACGCCCAGCGTCATGTATAACCTATGGAAATAGTTCCAGGATTCTGGATCCATGGAGAGAAAGCCTGGGCAAGGTCGTCCAAGAACCACGACTGCCAGAGAAGATCACTATTTGTCCATTTTAGAGAGGCGTAACAAAGGGACTACAGCTTCTCAACTATCTCGAGACCTGTATGTAGCCATAGGAACCCGTGTAGCAAGGGTGACTCTTCCAAAAAGACTGAATGAGAGAGAGTTGTTTGCCAGAAGACCGCCTATTTGCGTCCCGCTGACGTCTACGGACAGGAGAGTCCGATTAACATGTTGCAGGCAGCATAGTGATTGGAGTACGGAGCAATGGGCAACCGTTCTGTTCCCCGACGAGTCCCGTTTTAGCCTAAACACGGATTCTCGCCGTACTTTTATATGGAGAGAGCCAGGGACCCGCTACCTACCCTCCAATGTCCGCGAAATCAAAAATTATAGCGTTGGCGGTGTAATGGTCTGGGCAGGCCTCATGTTGGATGGCCGCACACCTCTCCACGTCTTCGACAGAGACTCTGTGACCGGTGTGAGGTATAGGGAGGAGGTCTTGGAGCCCTATGTTCGCTTTTTCCGGGGTACAGTGGGTCCTGAGTTCATCTTATAGGACGATAACGAGAGGCCACATACAGTTCTTCTGGTCGAAGAAGATCTGGATAGTGAGGATAATCGCCGGATGGATTGGCCAGCTAGGTCACCAGACCTCAACCCTATACAGCATGTCTGGGACGCTCTGGGAAGGGCAATTGCAACTCCCCTCCGAGAACCATCCAGGAACTGAAAACAGCGTTGCTGAATGAGTGGGACCAATTGCTACAGGCACTGATAAACTGCCTTATTTCCAGTATGACATCATGCTGCGAGGCCTGTATGACTGTAAGAGGGGACCATACCTCCTATTAACCCATTTCTTTTGTGTCTTCTGCAACCGCTGTTTCTGACCTTCAGACTCGCATGAATGTAACACATGAACATGTGTGTCTATTATAACTGTTGAATGTTTATTTTGTTTGTATTATATCAACCTATGTTCACACCAAATTTTATTAAAATCTGTCCAGTAGTTCTGGAGATCGTATATCAAGTATGAAAATTCTTTTAATTTATTTCACCAGTGTAGATTGGCAAAGCATACACCTGATAGGATAGATCTGACAGGAATCATCCTCCAATCAATCAACATCTAAGACATCTACCAATTACTAAGCACAAACTGGTAGGAAAACTTCAAAAAAAGTTATTTTTGAGCCTTCAGCAAGTCCTTGTGGGTCTTTCCCATTGTGCTAAAGGAAAGAAAGGTGGTTCGACTAGATTTGGCGTTGCTACCGCCGCCTAAACTACGTCGCGAAGAAAGACAGCTTAACTCTTCTCCGAATTGGCAATTTTGCATTTTCTTTCTGGAAGCAAGTGGTTTACGACGCTTGATTTAAAGAAAGGATGTTGGCAGGTACAGGTGCACGCTGATGACGGAGAAAAGATATTTACTACCAAACTAGGACTTTGGTAGTTCAAGGTGATTCAGTTTGGACTATATGATTCGCCGAACATTATGTCCCAAGAAATAAACTGTCAAGAACCTGTCCCCGCATATTAATGCAAGGGTCTATCTAAACCGGAGAGAAACATCTGTGCCACCAGAAAACAGTTTCTGGCAATAATACAAACCGTAGAATATTTCCATCCTTAACTCTATGGCAGAAAATTCCTACTCCTCACAGATCCGCATCGTTGACCTGGCTCTTATATTTCAAAAGTAGCTAGTTGGATATGGAGACTGCAAGATTATGACATCACTATCCGTCATCGGAATGGATCATCACATGGAAACCCCGACATACTATCTAGAAGACCCTGCCCAAAAAGCGGCCGAGATAAATATATGGCCGAAACGAAATACGAGCTGCTTAATATGGTCCCACCTCAAGTTACAACTTCAACATTGTTTGAGGATGAAGCAGACAAGAAAGACCAGCTTGAAGAAAGCGACATTAAACTAAATTATTACTTGAAAATTAAAACTATAAATAACTAAATAGAATATTCAAATAGGAAACTTATCTGGCACAACATCTCCATCTATAGTCCTAAGAACAAACAATATTGGGGTCTCTGGTACTCATTTCATATTCAAAACGGCGTGCTGAGCCGGAAGTTCGAATAGGATGATGAAAAGGCATTCCGATGGCAGCTGATACTTTCAAGATCATACATGTGCTTGAAGAACTACATAGCACTCCGACAAGAGACACTTCGGAATAATGAAGACATCGCATAGACTTCGAGAGCACTTCTACTGGGGTAAATCAAGTGCTGACTTGCAAATGTGGTACCAATCTTGCAATGCCCGTGTTGGCTGAAAAAGACCGAAGAAACTCAGGAACCTGTAACATTACAATGTAGGAGCATCTTTTGAATAGATCGCCTCCGACATCCTTTGACCTCTGCCACGAACTACTGATGGCAATCGTCGTTATCATCTATTACTTTACAAACTGGCCTTAAAGGGTATTCCATCACTGATGAAGAGGCTGTCATGATAGTACAGGTAATGATATACCATTGGATTTCCAGGTTTGGAGTGCCTCTTCAATTACATTCCAATAAAGGAAGGAATTTTCTCTCGATTCTAATTAAAAAACTCTGTAAGCTAGTGAACGTAGACAAAACCCAAACGACAAATTTCGATCCACAGTCACACGGCATGGTAGAGAAGTTCAATCGAAACAACCTTACTAACCATCCGCTTAAGGTTTCCAGAAACCATCAGGGCTGGAATCAGAAATTACCTCCGTTCTTGCTAGTTTGCTAGTTCTTGTTTGACCGCCCTTTAGATGCGCCTTCATAGCCACAAGAGTAATTCAAGATTTCCATGCATGGTGTGTAGAGATGCGCAGTTTTGTACGATGTCGACTCAGCTTGGCGACGGGGAAATGAGGATCCGATACGACACGAGAGCTATGGGACATCAATTTAATGAAAGCTATAAAGTGTGATTATAGAATCTGATTCGACAGAAAGGACTTTTCCTTGAAATACATTCACCCTGAGGCGGTCCTCATACAGTCCTAAACAGGCTTCACAACGTCGTACGTCAGATCTGGAAGTCATCAATTTCTAAGTCTAAAGTCGTTCATTACGTCAACTAGGACCTTCCTATGGCCATAGAACGTAGTCCACATAGTGTATATAATGTAAATAATACACTAAGAACATGATCCTATATATATATATATATATTTCTAATTGATACATTTTCTTATTGATTTAGCATTTGAATTGTTGTATGTTGTTTATTAAGTTATTATTTTAGTACTGCATTGATTTTCCTTAGCTGTACGTATAGCTTCTTGTCCAGGGATTGTTCTGCCCGGAACGTTTTAGAAAGGGGACAATGTTGCGAATTTTGTATATATCTAAGCAATTTTAATGATATTATATGTAAATCATAGTATCTGTTGTATAATTTAACATGAAATGTCTTGAGAAACGTCGTAAAAATAAGATTACAAGGGTAAATGCATTTAACAGTTAAATAAATGGCTATCTAGCTAAATTGGAGAGATATAGCCAAGCTGGATTTGATTTTGGTGACTCATTTTTGCAACCAAATTTGGTGAAACATCGCAGAAAGTTGCAAAACTTGGCAAACATTTGGCAAGATTTTCGTCCTGGCACTGTAGAATTGGATTTGATCTAATTCCTGTGTAACTGTAACCGTATACGCCCTTATCTGTAACCTCCAGTACTGTCGAGGAATGGAAGGTACTGGAAATTTCTTGGCAGCCTAGGGAAAACTATATAAGACTGAAGAGAGCATCAGTTTGCAGTTTTTTTCTTTCAGAGTTGACTTCGAAGTATAATTGCGTTTAGCATTCTTAGTAGTCTGAAGTGCGAAACCATACGCTTGCTGCAGTATGTAGGAGTTTCACATAAGTCAAAAACCATTAGCCGTAGAACGTTGAAATTTTGTATATGGTTCTGCTAGAACATCTAGTTGTTGTGCACCTGCCTTTTTCAGTGCAGTCGGCATTGTCTAAAAGTATATGCTATATATAGTATATGTATGTGTGTGTGTGTGTGAGAGTGTGGGTGCGTAAGATAAAAATAGGCAAATATAAACTGTAATTTAAATGAGCTATAGACCTTCAATGCTTAAATTTAATTTGGGTATTTGCGCTCGCTCTTTCAGTGATAACTTTTCTTGAACTGCATCATTTCGAAACTAATCCATGTGATATGACTCATGTGCATAACGTTGGTAACGTAAGTGGAACTAAAGTACGAAGTAATGATTTTCCAGCATTATTAGTTATCCAATCAAAATTCATTGAAACGAAAACTATATATCTTCCCTGGGTTCCCTTGACAGCATACGGGATGTTGAAGGAACGTCCTGTTTACCCCATCTCCAGAGCATACTAGATTATTCTTCTAACTTCCCAAACGCATCCTATCGATGCTTAACGTTACAATCATACTATATCTTGTCTATATTCCCTTGAGAATGTACGGGATGTGGAGAGGATATCTTGAGTCCATCCGCCTCTTTTTTATATAAATGTACTTAAAAATACTAGTTCAAGTAAATTACAGTTACAAGGATGTATTCGAAACAAAGAAACATTAACTTTTTTTTTTTTTTTTTGCATACGTCTTTTCATTTTTTCCTTGATTCTAAACTGATATCAAGCAATCTAAACACAGTTAGCCTTCACCTATATTTCTCCTGTTCCTTTTAGAATGTTCACGATTCTTGCAACTAAAAACTTAAGGAATCCGTAAGTATCCGCTTTTGTATCTTTTTCTGGTGATTTCTAGTAGAAAACTGGATTCACATTCGTGGAAGCTTATGAATCTCGTTTCTGTAAGTACATTTGATTTCTCATTTGAAGATGCTAAATGTATCATACACTTAAAGTATATTTATATAATAAAATATATATATTATATTTTAAAGTATATACTTTAAAATATAATAATATGTATTTGGTATAATGCTTTTTAATTTCTTTGCATAATGAGAATGCAAAGGTGCCGTCTATGTAAGACGAGATTCACTTTTTAGGTATTCGAAAAAGAAAAAAAAAATCTAATATGGCTGTTACATGGCGCCACCAATTGCCAACTGATTAAGACCACTAACTACTGATAGATCAACCTGGTTTGGGTTCTATCCCAGGAAAACGGGCTGACTATATGGTTGACTTTGGTTAACCTCTGTGGTTTTTCCCCATAGGTTACAAGAAATACGAACCAGTTTCCCGCCGAAAGTTCTCCACAAAGGCATCCCTCCTCTCTCTTAGGCCGATAGCCCTTGCACTTTGCCATAGTCTAATAACCTAACCTAACCAGTTAGCGGGAGGCACTTCCCGACAATTATATAGCACCGACCATTAAATAAAGTATCACTTCAGTGCATCGCTTATAAACAATATCTATTTGGTTTTTCCAATAAATAGAAAGCTAAGCCGAAGGATAAATGACACATTACAACGATGTAGTTTTCTTCTCTGCTATTTCTATAGTACTATTTCTGAAGAATTGGTCTGCGCATGGTTACCAAAATTGGCGTGTTCTGAAAAATTTGGCGACTTCTATGACTTTCTTCTAAAGAGTTATCTCAGCTTAGTTATAATATCCGATCAAATTTCATTTAATTTGATAAGAATTAAAGCCTATCAAAGATTTTAACTGTATTGCGAATCCGAAGAGATGTCTTATTAAACAGATTTACGATACTGTATAATATAATATCACCCAGTGGTCTCAAACTCAAAATTGCATGCGGGTCGAACGCACGATATAAAAAGAGCAGTATTTACCTATTAACATAACCAGTCTGGCGCCACTAGTAATTTTTTGCAGATGGTAAGTTGCTTATTGGGTGCAAGTTGGTGATCTTCGTCACTTTGTTTTTTACAAAGATTCCCAAATTATTGATACGTATCGTAAATCGACAAACATTATCAACATATATTTATATGCGATGATAATTTTGATTTCGTTGCAAATAATTTGAAATTAAATGAGTGCTTGGCTAGGGAAGACACCAGTTATTTTGCGAGAGTGGACTGACGTATCGATTACGTAGTAGAACTTTTGAACTGATGAAGAATTGAAGTATCGATTACGTAGTAGAACTTTTGAACTGATGAAAAATTGAAGTATCGATTACGTAGTAGAACTTTTGAACTGATAAAGAATTACAAAATCACTTGGTGATCCAAATATATCTTTATTACTTGTTGATTACTCTATGGCATGGCACATCACAGTGGGAGTAATCTACCTTCTCTCCACGATTTTAAATATATATATATATATATATTAACATATCTCTAAAGATTAAAATATTAGCAATTTAAAATGCAAATTTTAATTATTAAATAAGGATTATATGATACAAAAAATAAAATATATTTTTAGGAAAATCGTTCAGTAATTTTATGTTCTGGTCTCCCCGTGTACACAGAGCTTGGTTTTCGCTTAAAAACACCAGGGAACCGCGTAAATCGGCATCTCGCACAAATTCAGCATTATTAATACATTATCTGTAGAACGCGTCTCATTATTCGTCCCTTTACAGGTTTTGCGATAAACATATTGTATTTTTGCAGAAATTTTAGTTTCTTTCATTGCTGGCAAATTCCATGACCGAATATTTTAAAATTAAATCTCAGGAAAAGATGAAAATAAAAGAAAGACACTCCCGATTTGTCTATAAAAACCGATGGAATTTGGAATAAAAAGAACAACAGAAAGAAGGCTTAAGAAAATGACGACGTTTTTTGACTGAAAGATTGTTACAAGTATGGTTGCCTGAAGAATGTTTATGCACAGGGTTGCTAGAATTTGGCTAGAGAGAGTTTTAGTAATTTAGAGATTTCTAGTAAGCTGGCTGCGATAATACGTAAGTACCAAAGTATCAAAACAGCTGATGGACCATTTTTAAACGAATATTTTTATAAACAAAATAAAAAGTATTTTTTACAAACTTTAAATTTCGCTTAATAAATGTTTATTAAACATATATAAATGATAATAATAATATCGCAAAAGGAAAAAAAAAGGATGATATGTTTTCTCTTGTAGTTTAAAGAGCCGCTGATGTTTAATCCATAGGATTACAAATGGAAGTGTGAGGATGTTATAGAACCAACGGGCGTTAGCCCTGAAGGTCTGTTAGTCTCAAAACAGCATTTTGCGTCAAATCATTTTAATCGACTCAGAACGGGTGAAAAAAGAAAGAAGCGCGCATACTCAGGACAGGACGATTTTCCTCGTGAAGCCTAATTTCATATAAAAATTCATTTAAAAATCATAACTGAAATTAAATATGCTGAAATTTACAGTTTGTTATCACTGATAATATCTTAATCAAATTTTCATCATATTTAAACGAAAAACATTTGCGAATTTTAAAGAGGATGGTTTTATTTTAAATCGACCAGGTTTAATGTTAAACAGGGAAGATTGATATTTTGATATTAACATTTTTCATATATCTATTTACATTTCTTCTTGTGTTCATTTTCACAGATGGTTAATTTTAATTTTATAGATTACACTTTTGTTTTGACTTGTTTCAAATTCCCGTACAAAATGTTTAACTGGACATTTTTTCAACCTTAAAATTTTACACCTATAATTTTTTACTCTACACCTTTTCCTCAGATAGGATAATCAAGATTTCTTTGACTGAATAAACTGTGTGTGTGCGCGCTGTCGGGGGGAGGGGAGGACACTTCGAGAATTTAAGCAAATTACTGATAAATGATGAAACTACATATGTCTAAGCAAATTTCATAAGCATTGCGAAATTAATGTACTATCTACCCTCCCGAAAGAATCGAACACGTGCAGTTTTTTACATATTCAAATTCCCTTTATCTAACAAAAATACCCCCCCCCCAAAAAAAAAAACTCGGAACAAAAAACACATATTGAAATTTAAAACGATCTGTGGAATCATATTCGACAATATAACACATTTCAACCGTCCCCTAGCGTTGTCTAAAAAATTTAATAAAACCTTCCGTTTGAATTCACATCGGCATTTTCATGGCCCTCAATTCGGAAAGGCTAGTTCACATATGTGATGCCGTGGACCGTGAAGAAAGAATCGCGTGATCACGTATATATAATCATGGTCCTGAACGGGTCAAATGTCCGAATTGCTTTTCAAATTGCTGCCCCCAAATATTATCGCCCTAAATTATATATTTAAAGAACCTAAGTAATGAAAAATCTAGTACATGAATATATGTATATTTCTAGCAATGGGAAAAAACAATAGTACCTAGAGTCATCAAATTTTGAATAACATAGTTCTTCACCCGAATAAGGACACTGGAAGTCCGAATTTCGAATTTATTTTATGTCTGTTTCCTATTTTGTAAAACTTTAACGAATGTTTGATTGAAAAACTCAACAATTTCAAAGCGAGCAGTGGCAACAGGGTTGGGAATAAAAATTTTTATCTCCAGCACGCGAGACTGTCTATCGGAAATTTTAAAGATTTCCTGTTTTTAAATATTATTAGCACAATGTGGCGGTAGCTCAAATGCTCTCGAAACAAATATGAGTCTGTAAATGTTTGGGCGTAACATAAAATGTGAAAGCTTTCAGATTTTTAATGTAATTTTTTTAATTTTCAAAGTTTATTTTTAATCGTAAACCCCTTTTTTATTTTATTTTTTATTTATTACACTTATTCGTTCAAAATAACCTATGTAAAACTGGTCAAGATGTGAGAAATAAGATACATAATTTAAGATATCGGTTAGAGTATATTTAAGGATTCCCCTTGGATCATCGCTAAGTTGTCGTTTCATTTATCGCCAAGTTGTTTCATTTATGGTAACCTGAGTAGAATTGGGTGTTCCTTTGACTTTTTAAGTGAAAATAAGTCGATGTGTACATGGGTGCCGAGTTTGTGCCATTCTTGTTATTTTGGCTTTGTGTAGCGGCGATTTTTGAGCCAAAATCGCCGTTAGACAAAGCCGAAATAACAAGTCAAAGAACTGCACAAACTCGGTGCCCATGTACCGCCAAAAATCACCAATTTTCACCAAGGGGCACCTGTAAATATGTATTTACCAAGATATTTTAGTTACATTTCTGGTAAATACTAAATCTATAAATGAAGCGCCAAGTGTACTTGGATACTTGGTATACTACTTGATTACTTGGTAATCATAATAACAGAAACTCCTGTATGTACAGTAGTTATCTTTACTGATCAATAAAGTAGTCTCAGAAAATTTCATTAATGCACTAAACAAGAACATCTTCAGATTATCTGAGCTAAGAGTTGGATGAATATATACGGGTGTTAGAATAAATCTCGACTGTCCATTAACCATTATATCAACCATGCAAATGTCACCTGATTCTGAATCCTGTATTCTCTTACGGTGCTTAACAGTAAATTCTATTGGCACACAGTCTGCTACACTTGTCGAATTTCTGTAAATCGCAAGACCACTAACGTGGCGAAATGAAATAAAATAACAGCAAACATCACCCGAGCAAACTGTCTGCCCTACGCCATTGTCTACCAGATGAACTTGCCACTCAGACGCGGTTGTGCATGCGTCACCAAAATTTCGCTATTTTTAACGCCTTACTACGCGTATACCCTATCTCCAATTTTTTAATTTTCTTTTGTGTTTCCTATTGTCCTCTTTCTTCTTTCTAATGATGTATTTAGATTGATCATAACATTTCCTGTTTGGAAGATATAAGCATTTGCGCGTACCTCAAATAACGTCTTAATTTTCGCTTCAGACTATTACGGAGGAACGTAATCCTACGTTACAAATTCAAATTTATACACAGTCCAGTCACATTAATGTGACCACCACGTACTTTCCATGTCAAGAGTTAAATAACCAATCACAGAAGGCAGGTGGCAGCACAGTGCAGTTGAGCGTATATAAAGGGTGTGTGAGGGCTTCGGAAAACATTTCAATCGTTGGCGTAATGCAGAAACGAAGCGATTTATCCGACTTCCAAAAGGGCATGATCATTGGCTTTCGGGCCAAGGGTGGAAGCATTTCCGAAACGGCTGAGTTTGTGAACTGTTCGCGTGCCGCCGTGGTAAAAGTGTACCGTGCATGACAAAATGGGACTGTCCAAAATCAGCGACGTGGCAAATGTGGTGCACCACGGGCCATAGATGACAGAGGCGAACGACGGTTGCGGAGATGCGTTCGGGCAGATAGACGGGCTACCGTTGAGCAACTGACCACCAAAATGAACCAAGGGGCTACCAAAAGTGTCTCCCAAAGTACTATTCAGCGAACATTGCTGCGTCTGGGCCTCCGAAGCAGACGCCTGGTTCGTGCACCTATGCTGACTGCTGTTCATCGACGGCGAAGGCTAGAATTTGCACGCCAGTACAGCAGCTGGACGTCCACTGAGTGGCGACAGGTTGCGTTTTCGGATGAATCGCGTTTTATGCTCCATCGGACAGATGGACGTTGGCGTATAAGGCGTGAAACCTCTGAAAGGAACCACCCTGCAACCATTGCCGGAACGGTCCAAGCTGGAGGCGGGAGCATTATGGTCTGGGGAATGTTTTCCTGGCATTCTCTAGGTTCACTGATCATTGTGGAAGGCACAATGGATCAATACAAGTACGCATCTGTCCTTGCGGACCATGTTCACCCCTACATGCGCATTGTTTTTCCTCAGGATGATGGCATCTTCCAGCAGGACAATGCGAGGTGCCATACAGCTGCCAGTGTACGTGCGTGGTTCGAAGAGCACCAGGATGAGTTTACCGTCCTCCCCTGGCCAGCAAACTCACCTGACTTAAACCCAATCGAGCATCTGTGGGACCATCTCGATCGAGTTGTTCGCGCCATGGATCCTCAACCGCGTAATCTAGCGCAGCTGGCCACGGCATTAGAGTCGGCATGGCTCAACATCCCAGAGAACACCTTCAGGGACCTATGTGACTCTCTTCCTGCACGTCTCGCAGCAGTCCGCTCTGCGAAAGGTGGTTATTCTGGCTTTTGACAGATGGTCACATTAATGTGACTGGACTGTGTATTTATTTCCCGTCTGAAATCTAAAGTTTCGTAAATATAAGACATTTATGTTGGTTACATTACATCGAGAGCTAAATATTAGATTTTTAGATTGACATATATTTTAGAAAATTCTAACAGGTTTAATTAATCTTTAAATAACTTACTTTAACTTAAAGTAAAAAATAAACAAACAAATTATGGAAACTCTCTAAGTTCTCAGAGAAAATTTACTAAGTTGGACTAAACTTGAGAATAAATAACAACAACCTAGTCTCTTTTTCTCATTTACAAAATTTTTCGTCGACGCATAAACAAAAATACATATTGTTGCGTACGTACGGGTTCGCACTAAATTATATGCACACAGAACTGGTGGTAGCTTAATAAAATTTATTTTACCAAAAGAAATATTTTACAGTTCTGGAACTTTCCCCCAAAATACGCGTACGGTTCTCCTCAGTATCACAGAGCACAATCAGTAATTATACTTCAAACTACTGAGGACGTTAAATACAGCACAATGCAAAACACATCTAAAAAAAGCAAAATTCCTACGCAGATCTCTCAATACTCCGATCTGGCGCTGAACTGAAAAACTGAGAAACTGATACTTTCTCCGGGCTTATACAGTTCCTCCCCCCCCCGGCCACCGAAAAGTCTCTAGTAGTTTCCTCTTCTCGAAATTACAATAAGGCATGTAAGTGCCGGATACGATTACAGTTACATATATGGATCAATTACATTTATTCAATTACAGTACCAATTAAACTTATACAGGAACCGGACCAAAATGTCGCCAGCCTGTCGATTTCTTGCTAGATTTGGTGACAAAATTAGTCTCCAAAACCGTTGTCATCTTGGCGATATCTCGACAATTTAGCGAGATAACCTTTTACTCAACGTTAAATAGACTTGTCCCCTGTAATATTATTTTTCCCGCAGAGCATCGTCTTTTTAAAACATTTCATGTTACATTGTACAAAAAAAAATATATATTACAATTCCACGTGAAATTTCTCTAAAGTTATTTATATATGTAAGATATAACAAAATACGATGGCTGCTTTAAGAATAATTGGCGACCTGAAAATTAACGATTCTAGATTTTATGCTTTCCCCCTAAATTAATCTGTTCTACCAAATTCGAGATCTTTCCATATTACGTTACGCTTATGCAGATACCTCTTGTTCAATCAAAATAATTGCAAACCAAAACTTTTTTAACTCGAATTGCATTTGACTCCCTCCCTTCTTCCTTTGAATTGTTGCAACCACTTTCGCTTAAGCTTTCTTCCTAGCCTGATTCTTTGCTGCTATGCTTACTCATCTAAAATGGCGTCTTATCTTTTAAAACCGTCTACGTGGAAATTATTGTGTATTCAACTATGGTTAAAAGATATCTCGTCTGCAAAAGGATGATATGATATGCAAAAAATAAAGATTGTGATATTTTAAAATCAGTTGCGTTAAACGTGTTACCATGCCTTTCGACTCAGCTCTGTCGACAGCCACAAGCTGCTAAAAAGTACCGGATTCCTTCATCTACGCATTAAACATTACATATATATACAAAATTCGTACCAAATAATACGTTTAAATAATTTTAAACTTCTTTATTTCTTACTATAGCTTGATACTTATTGGCGTTTTGATTCTGATAAAGCTTTAGAGACAAATGACTAGGTATTATCCTTTCCACGAATTGCAGATACTTACAGGTCAACGCTGTTTCTTAGTTATTAATTTTCAACTGTGAAAAAACGCTGGTCCCGTATAAATGTATTTCCAAACAAAGCGATTATTGAGTGCGAAAAATCATAGCTGAACATATCTTTTAAAATGTTAAAAAGTAATTTATAAAGAGTGGGCATTACAGGCACTGTATCTTCAAATTTTTTAATAAGATTTATATCCCACTGTCAATTAATTAGCTTCATTTATAGAATATCTGATGCATTATTCGAGTTCGTTTTAATGAAAATAAAAATAATATAAATTTGAATTTCAAATCACTAAAATCTCGAAACCTTTACAACACTATATTTGCAACAAATATATAATTGGAATGTCTTCCCCGCTCGCATAAAATCACTTCGTGAGCCACCAGTTTGAGACCACTGATCTATTCTACTTCCAGTATTATCTTCCATCTCTCTACAGTAACTGCCCTTGGCGATTCATTGCCTTAATAAAAATAATTACTCAATACTGAGAGGCGAATTTATGTGGTCACGCAATTCGCAATAGCATGGAGTCCTATGTTTTAAAGATTTTTAAAATAATTAATTAATTTTTTAAGATATTCAAACGCACCTTGTAGCTTAAAATAAGAAACCACCAAAATTTAAACGAGGGGATCCCCACTTTAAAAATATGCAACTATCAGACGTTATTGAACAATACAAGGAAGCAATGCTAACTAAATGTTTTATAGTACTTCCTGAACTCCTTCGGCCACTACGCTTAATCTCGAAAATTGGCAGTCTTATACATGCATCTAGTCCAGTGTTCTCCAAACTTTTCAGCCCGCTGGCCATATTGGTTAATTCAACGAAGGTTTGAGAGCCAAGATAAGTTCATCATTCCATGGGGCTGTAAAGATGATGACATACACGTTCTTAAACAAGACAAGCGAGATTCTTATGACTGGATTTACATGGATTTTAACACGAAGAGACTTGTGTTTTAGACTTTGATGCAGTTTCACCTAACATAAATTTTTAAAACTATTTAAATATGTTCAAAAATATTCTTGTCTCAGATATCAGAGATTTCTTCGGTTTGCAATGTAACTTTTCAGTAGATACTTTCCCGTCGTAACAATTTATCAGGGCATTTTGTTTATATTTTGATCAGTTGCAAACTTTCGCTCATAGCTTTTTGATATTTCGGGCAAGTTTTTGGTGTGGGAAAAAAAAATCTCCGAAGTTAAAATAAATTGCAACATACACAAAACAAAAATTAAGATTTAAACAAAATCGCTTCTGAAAATTTCTGAAAATGAAAAAATATAGAATACTACTATGAAAGTGGGTAGAGATAACAGACGAAACCTTTATTTTCATAAAAAGTACAGTAACAAAATTTTTAATACAGTGTTACTGCATTTCGCTTATTGTAAATTTAGAAACGATTGTATAATGTTTGTAATATGCTTTATGAGCATCGTGTATGATAGGCATTGTATTTATAGATTGATTTTTCTATAAATTAGTTAATGCGTATATTATTACCTTGCTTATCTTATATTTTACAAAATTATTTAATAATTTTTGGCAGGCCGGATTGATAGTGCTCACGGACCGTAGTTTGGAGACCCCTAATCTAGTTCTGTAATGTATAGTTCTTTTCTCAGCCAGAAAATTTATGACTACACTACGAAGCACGAATTTTACGATATCCTGGGAGTTATGGAGAGAAGTTTCGTAGAATTGTAGTTAAATAATTGAATTTCTAGATTGTTTATTGATAAGTTCAATAATTAATAATTATTAAATAGCTTAATCTGAAATTTTAGGGATTTGATAGTTACGTAGAATCACTTCACCTTCAAAATAAATAAATAAATAAGGATACAAAATAATTCAGATTTGAAGTTTTATATGCACCAGCAGAATTTTTTACATGTTGACATTTACATGGAAAACGGAACACTTCTATCTTTTGGTTTCTCATAGGTTGCCACAAAAATAAAAGAAAATAATAATACTCATTTTTAAAAATATCTGGTGCGAGGATAAGACAAAAATATTTCGAAACACAGCATTCGTTTTATTTATCCCGCATACTAAATTAGTCTGTTGTCAGAAAAACGATACATACACATTAGCGGAACCACCTTAGTAGGAGTCGCCACATTTTGAGAATATGCCAAACTCTAAAACCATGAAGCATTCTACAGTTAAACATTTCTTGTATTTTTAAATGGAAGATCGTGCATGTAAAGTATATTTTCAGAAAACAAGGCTTTAAGAGGAAAAAAAAAAGAAATGCGAAGCGTAGTACGTTTTTTGAAGCAGGAACCATAAAAATAAACTGTGTTCTCGCTGAGATTGAAATCACGTATCTTCTAATTGCTAGCCCCAACTGCTAACTGCATATGCGTCGAGTGTATAGCTGGGGAATGCGATAATTCCCTAATAGATGAATGGAGAGGCACTAGACTTAATTGATCAAATTCAGGCCGTAACGAAATATCGTGTACCCTATTCAAATTAGATCACAACTTCAGACCATTTTGATCTTTGGAAACTAAATAACATGATAAATCAACAACGGCGTTAACCAGATTCGAATCATAAATACCAAGTGATACCTAGACGAGCATTTTTAACAAAGTGAAATATGTTTTTAATAAAACACTATTTTTTAAAATTTTATTCAGTAAATATTTATTTAAAAATGCATAAACAATAACAATAATGATGCAAAGATAGAAATTTCAATTCATATGTATATTTTATCTGGAACCTAAACGTATTCGCAAGAAATTTCTGGTTGTTATACTTTATACTTCAAACGTATTGATAGCTAAATTAGTAGTCTCAAACTGTCGGACTCCGAAGCAGTTTTATGCGAATACATTTCAATTAAGTATTTATTTGTAAATATGGTGTCGCAAAAATTTCAATATTTTAGCTATTTGAAGTCCGAGTTTACATTATTTTCATTACCACTAAAAATTAACATGAATAAAGTATTAAAAAAGTAAAATCTGAAAGGTTTCAAATTCTAACGGGGGTCCAAAAGGGTTTGTTAAAAGTTTTTGCGCTCTCGCTGAGTTCTCAATCTACAGGTTACACTCACTCGTACTAACATTTTTTTTAAAGCCCAAAAGAAAGGCCTTTAGCTCAGAAGGGCTACTAAATTCATTTTGGCATTTTACATCGACTCACTTTCTGCGTTGGTTCACTTTTCAAACTGTTGCCATCAAATATTACAGCCCTGTATTATATTTAAAGAAATTGAATAATGAAGAATCTGCATAAATGTATGTATGTTTCTCGCATTGTGATAAAACAACGGTACCTAGAGCCATCAAATTTTGAATAACGTAATCTTCCACCGAATATGGGCATCTGGAAGCCTTAATTTTGAATTTGTTTTATTACCTATTTCATATTTTGACAGACATTAAAGAATTTTTTATTAATAAACTCAACGATTTCAAAGCCAGAAATTACAACACTGTACGGGAGGGGAAAAATCCCTTTTATCTCCAGCGCGCGAGACTCTGTATCGGGAATTCTAAAGATATGCTCATTTTAAAATTATTTTGCGATACTGCTGTTGAATTCATTTTTATGGTTTAAGTGCGAAGAACATTATATTTAATAAATGAAGGCAACACACAAAACAGTAAAAGACACTCCTTTAGACGTAATTTAAAATCTGGAACATTTCATATTTTTTTTTTTGGTGTGTGTGTGTGTATGTGTCATTTTAGCTTTATTATTAAGCATAATTTTCTGCGCACTTACATCATCTACAATTCAACAGCAAAATTTCAAAAATTTTAAAAGCAGCATAGCAATATACATTTAGAGTTCCCAGTGCCTTGGTAAGTGTTGGCATACACTTTTTTGGTCCCTCCCCAGTCTTTTCTCAGTTCATCATATTAAAGTTCAGGTTTCTTACTAAGATGGCTTTACAAAACGTTTTTTGTCTTTTTACTATTAACGTTTTGTGTGTTTACTTATTAAATATCACGTTCTTATGCCACATATAATTCCATTCAACAGCAAAATCATAAAATATTTAAAAACAGCATGTCTTTAGAATTTCCGATGGGCAGACTTGCGTGCTTGAGATAAAAATGCTTTATTCCGTACAATGTTGCCATTTTTCGCTTTGAAATCGTTGAGTATCTTAATCAAAAAGTCGTTAAAGTTTTACAAAATATTAAATATGCAAAAAAAAAAAAAAAAAATTGAAATTCCAAATTTGGGCTTCAAGTGCTCATATTCGGGTGGAGGACTGCGTTATT
Source organism: Stegodyphus mimosarum (assembly GCA_000611955.2). Lineage (NCBI taxonomy): Eukaryota > Metazoa > Arthropoda > Arachnida > Araneae > Eresidae > Stegodyphus > Stegodyphus mimosarum. The sequence goes on from KK120344.1 coordinate 234,265, forward strand.
CAAAATTTGATGGCTCTAGGTATCGTTGTGCATTCGCAATGCGAAAAACATGGATACATTCATGCAGATTCTTCATTGTTTTATTTCTTTAGATATAAAGTAAGGGGATAATTTTTGGTGTCAACAATTTGAAAAGTGATACTACGCATTTAAGTGTTTCACCGCAAAATGCCGTTTCAAGACTAACATCCCATTCGGGACTAACGTCCGTTTTGGGCTAAAAATCTATAAATGGAGCGAATTAATTTACAATGTGATAAAAATCTTACTCAGAGATTTGAAAATATGGATTTTGTAAACTTTTTTTCATACTCGTGAAAAAATAAATAAACTCAGTTACGAATGTTTGCACTAAGAATAATCACTTTGCTTGGAAATACATTTACGTGTGAACAGCCTGTTTTCACAATCAAAAATTTAATCAGAAAATAACCCGATTGAACGATGTGCATCTACAGTCCCTTATGAATATTATTTCTAATAACTTCTGTCTAAAGATATTAATTTTATTTCGAAACTCCATCAAGTGTGAATCTATAATAAAGAAGTTTATTTACATACAAGCATACGCATTTTCATTTATGCTTGGAAGGATTACAAATTTGCTGCTACAATATTTCTGGTAGACATTCTGCAAATGCTCCACCGCGAAGCTTTTCGCGAAAGTGTTAAAACCTTTCCTAGGCTGCAAAACTTTGTTGGGACATTAGGTTATTTCGAAGCGTTTAGGTGTGTGTGTGTGTGTGTGTGTGTGTGTCTGTGTGTGTGCGTGCGTGCGTGCGTGCGTGTGTGCGTGTCATCATTTAGATCATAGATATGATAATTTATGTGCTTCTCCTTTAACTTCTTCAACTGCTTCGAATTGGAGGGCTGCGTGTGTTCAAAAAATTGGTGGCTGTAGGTGCTGCCGTTTTTTCACAGTGCGAGAAACGTACATACAGGGTGGTCATGAAAAAGCTTCCCTACTATATAAGCCCCTCGCTCAACCAATCTAAATGAAATTTCGCATTTTGTTATTTGAAGATATACTCTCACGATTGTTATAATTTAAAACAACGTTTCCAATCTCTCGCGTGTTACAGTAAATTGTCCGGTTCCGTTTACAGTGGAGAAATTTCGAAATTTTCGAATGGCAATATGCAATTTTTCCTTGCACAAATTGTTCAGCGCAATGGAAAACAATAAATGGCGTTCGAACGATGCTCACATGACGAAATTTGTTGTTGTAAAACATTTTCAAAGAAGAGCATTTTAAAAGATCGTTGTCAACATAAGAGAGGTGAAAGAGAATAAAAACTTTTATTGAAAATGCCCACCTTGACAACAATCACTAACGTAACATCGGGGAAGGAATCTGTATAACTTCTCAAACATCCATGCCTTATGGCATCTTTCTCTTCTGACGAATCTCGTGGACTGGATGTGTACACTTTAGATTTCATGACCCACCAGCGGCTGAACGTTAAAGTTGCTGAATGCTGGTAATGCTCCCTGCATTAGCGTTTTCGTGGTTTTCCCATGTGTAATGTGTATACGAGCCAGTTTTCCTTAGAAAGTCCTGCACGAAGGCATCCCTCCTCCTAGGCTCTCGAGTGTTCTGCCGTAATCAAATAAACAAAATCAAAGCTTAGATTTCAGATAACCCCAGAATCAGAAATCCATCAAAGTGAGGTCGGGGGATCGCGGTGGCCAAGAAACTTCAGAGTTACTGGAGATGACTGTTCTTGAAACATGGCACATTTTAAAAATTTGTAATTCCAATGAAAGTTTTTTCCCTGTCCTCTCTTGTGTTGTCATAAGTCCTTTACAATGTTCATCTTTGCACACATTTTGTGCCAGCAATTTTCGCCATGCGTGTATCGTTCCAATACCAGTTATGGTTTTCTAATGCGCTGATCAATTTGCGCAAGAAAAAAGTGGGTATTGCCATTCAAAAATTTCGAAATTTTCCCCCTGTCATCGTAATCGTGAGAGCTCTATTATTTTAAATCATCACAATCTCGAAAGCATACCTTCAAATAACAGAATCTGAAATTTTATTTCGATTGGTTGAGCAGATAGGGGTTCATATATCGGGGAAGTGTTTTTATGACCACTTCGTACATATACATGCAGTCAGATTCTCCGGTATTAGACATTAGTCTTTAAATTTTCCACAGCTGACTCAGATAGCAAAAGCGGATCATAGGTCAATTGCTTAATCATTCAATTACTAGAGAGAAACTGCGCATGCGCAGATGTCAAACACCTGTTACCCTAATTTTTATTCTTTTATTGAGTTGAAAGTTTCGAGATTAAAGCACTTAATGAAAACTGAGAAGAAATTTTTTTTAAAACTTCCTTTCAAGACGGGTAAAAAAACAAAAGTACCGTCATAAATAAGCAAGTCACGTATTTTCCTTTCCACATCCGACAATAAGTGAAAAAAAAAAGGAAAATGGCAGCTCGAAGGCCTTGACGAGAAAAGCCGGCATTTGACTTAGTTCCTTCGAGCTCAAAAGAGAGGTAAGTGGGCAATTTTATGTTTTTCCTTTCATCATAAATGTTTCTTTGCTAAAAAAAAATGCATATTCAAATCAAAGACTCGTAAAAAAGTGAGAATTTAAGCTCTATTTAGGGCTTTAAATCAATGTATTCGCTTTTTATAAAATAAATTCTAAGAGAGCGAGATTAAAATAATGCGATTTTATTATTGTAGTTCGATTTCCTTATGTTAAAGAAACTAAAAGATACTTTACCCGTTAATTTCACCTAATTTAAGAAAGAATAGTAATTTATAGAGCAAAAAGCAATGTTAGAGTAACTTTAGGCTTTCGAGCCTATTCAGTCACAAACTCTATCAAGTATCTTGAGCTAATTTTGAATTTTATGTAAGATCATCTTATTTACAGATTACTTCTTATTTACAGTGGCTCACATTTGTTTTCGGACACTTGTGTTTTTCAGTTTTATTTGCAAATTTTAGCTAAATCACTTTATTTTTCTTTCACGTATTTATGATCATCTGTTTTAAAACCTATTTGCTTTCGAAAAGTTATTCGAAACCTTTTTTGCTTAAAAAACAGTTTATTAAAAATGTTCTGAAATGGATCTCACATAAGTATTCGTGTACTTTAAACAAGCAAGATATATTTAATAAAAAATTTAATTAACGGGATATCCAATACTTCTTTAGATATTCTTCAACTAAACGTATACTTTTTATGTGCTTTGGCATAGATTTAACTAATTCTTCTCGCAAAAGAATATTTCATTCCTACTTAAGAATTGCTTTTAATGGAGCTTTAGAAGAAGTATCATATTTAATTATTCTTTTCTCCAACTTACTGCATGTATGTTCCATATGATTTAGTTAAAAGAATATGGAGGAAGTTTGATAACTTATAAATAGCTACAGAGTAACCAGCCCTTGCATTACTCCTGTAGAAGAACTCTCGAACTCTATGCAAAATCTCATTAATCCAAAGTGGCCTCATGTGGGATTTCTATGTAGTTCTTTAAGAACGTGCGGGATCTGGGATCTTGGAAGTATTAATTGCCATCGGAATACCTTTCCATCATCCGATTCAAATTTGAAGTGAGTCTCAGAGAGCAAAATATTGCTTATCGTAGAGCTATAAATCGAAATGTAGGTTTCTTATTTGAACACTCCATTAAGAGTGTTATGGATTTGATATAACCGTATTCCAAATAGTCTTTTCTGACTTCGTTACTCCATGGGTCTGACTCAGACAATGTTGATGTTATAACTTGACATACGACCGGATTAAGCAGTTGTTACGTTTCCCGACCTTCTGTGATGGAAATAAAAAGACCGGTTGTCTTTTTAAATATTTATTTTGAAACTTAACGTTTTTTTTTTATTTAAATAAAAGGTAAATATAATATCACAGTTACAGAAAGGGAATGACAGCAGCTTTCCCCTAGCATGATGCGACTTTCTTCTTCCGGCATTTCTCAGGCCTTTCTTTTTACATTTTCCAAGTGTCTGCGGAAACCGCGCAAGGGGGGTGTTCTTAACGAGTCCTTTTGCTTGATCACTTTCTGGCTATTTCGGCTGACCCTGTGGTATGTTGCCATAAGAACAGGAAAGTCTCTAATATAAACCTGATGTTTTATCAATGACGAATGTCGCAACCCCTTCCCTCCCCGGGGCGGTTGTTGAAGATCTCCGATATCTCTTGCTTAATTATCACTGCTAGAAACACATAGTCAGTAAAATATCAGTATAAAACACAAATACTTGCACTATGCTAGGTTAAGTACCAAGGATAGAAATATGAAACTTATATTGAAGCCAGTATAAAAAATACATAAACAATTACTAAGAACTAATTTTATTCACCCATACAAAATAGAATTTTACAGTTTTTCTGCAAGCATGTATTATAAAATATGCATTTTTAAAATTTAGTAGTGATTATACATTTATCCAGGCTGAAAAGGAAAGCCTTGCGGATATTTGATTATCAGTTTCTTGAAATCTCTCCGTAGAGACGCAAAACTTGATCCTGAACTACTGCACTTAATGACATCGAAGTAATCATCAATTATTTGATCTGCGATCAATATAAGAAAAAATACTTCATTATCAATTTGTTTTATATAATTTATGTAATAAACGTAATTATTCCTCTCATGCATCTCCATATAAGGCTTTTAACACAATGAGATGGCAAACAGTGTATCTTTCTTTCTTCCGTAATAAATTTAAAATGCAGTTTGTTTCGGGCAAACCACTTCCGAAATTTTCAGGCTCTGTCAAATTTACCGAGAATTCGTCAGGTCGGTATGAGGCCAAAACTGGCATAACCAAAGTTTCTTGATCATGACTAATCTCTTTAGAAATTCGCATTCTGGTGGAAAGGTTCAGTAATACATCCACCTCAGTAACAGGAATGATATCTTCCATTGGAATCGTCTCTGATATTTGGAGGATAAACAAGGTGCGGTTGATAAGTTTCTTCCCTCTAGGTGTGATGGGCGAAAGTTTGCAAGTATCTAAGTTTATTTCTTGAACTGTTTCGGGGATGACTTGAGATTTTCGACCATTCTCCAGGTCTTTAAATAGCACTCCGTTTTCGGTCAGACAGTTGCTTCTTAAGGAATAACTGTGATAGTGCAAACATGTTGAAAAAACGGGTGTTTTCAAATCATTGCTTTCTCTTTGTAAATGAGAATTTCGAGTCGTATCTAATGAATGAAAAGATAGTTCATTCACCCCTATCTTGGGCAAAACAATTGTAGGCCCATCGTTTGCACCAGCAATCTTCACTCGTTTCTTTATATTTCTGCTCGTTTTTCGTTTCGGTATTGACAATTTCGCGGTTTCTTTGATATCGACGCTTGTATATCGGCTCTTGACAATCATTGATCATTTGATTTCCTGTTAATTTTTCCCCATTGCGGTTCCCGAATAAATAGCGTACGGTTTCCAGATTTTTCCGAAAACCTGCTGTCTGTAACTTCCGTATGGCCACATCGAATTCTCTTTCTTCTTTCCTAATTCTATCTTGCCTCTCATCCTTTTCTCTCTCAAGCCTCAGTGAAGTGATATTTCCCAACAGACTTTTCTCAGATTCCTCCTCGTAGGCTTCATTTCTCATAATCAGCTGTATGAGATGCAATAGCCTAAGCTTATTCCCGCCATTTTTCCTTAGCTCTTCAGCCAAGGTTTCAAGGTCCTCTTTCCTAACTTTCGCTAAGAATACCGTGATATAACCACAATTTATGATAATAAAAAAAATCTAATGACTCTGTTGCTCTCTCTATATATATTTTTAAAACGAATAGCAATTTCAACTATCAGCAGTAAAATTTAACCCTTAATTTTCTTTCACAATGTACTCTATCAACCTTGTAGAGACATTAGATTATTTTGGAAGCAGAAGCCATGAAAAATGAGCAATGCCCTCACCAGTACTCAACCCACGGACCTTTCGAATACGAGCCGAGCATGCTAGCCACTACGCCACGAAGGCATGCGAAGAAGGTGGGAGAAATACCTTATATACTTTTCCTTTTAAAGGGTGACTGGGGATTAGGGGCCCCAATGGCCAAATCCTGGTGGTGCAGAATCGTTATCCAGTTCGGGCGCCACTGTAGAGACATTAGGTTATTTTGGAAGCGCAAGACGTGAAAAATAAGCAATGCCCTCGCCGGGACTCGAGCCACGGACCTCTTGAATACGCGCCGAGCGTGCTGACCACTACACCACGAAGGGATGCGAAGAAGGCAGGAGAAATACTTTATAACCTAAAACACAAATTCAGAATAATTTACTGTGCCCATTATGCCTTCAATTATAGTTGGTCTACTTGACAACTTATGATAATACAAATGATATTAACCTTTTAAATGCTTTAAAACACAAATGTTTATGATAATACAATATACTCTACATTTACTTACGATAACAAAATACACTTTCATCAAAAGGTTCGAGGTATATTAAAGTATACATTCAAAGGTAAATTAAATTTAAAAAAGAATATATGTACACATGCTCATAACTAAACATTGATGCAACAACAATTAAAACATAAGACACTGGAGATTCCTAGTCTTTAACTCATACAAGTTTCTTATATTTCTTACGCAACCTAATATTTACACTCCTGATCGGAAAATTCAACTATTTAAAGCATTCAAGACAACTTAAAAATGATATGTCGAAATACTATCTGACATTTAGAAACTTCAGAAATATAGCAATTCTTCTCTCTTACACATTCAATTATATAAGCTTAATTTCAGCAGAACACATTAAACATTTTAGATATTAAAAATCTACTAACACAGATTCAAACTCTAAAATTTATGCTCTCTTATTTTAACCATAAAATCAAAACAACACATTCCTTCAAGCTTTATGTAAACCAATGTCAACTTAAAAGAAGTTATGTGAACTTGTATAAATTAAAGTACAGAAATAACTTAATTACTTCACTGCCTGAATAATAACATCCAAGGTACTTACTTGCCTGGATTTATGGATTTGATGCTTGGAAAAGATGATGCTGTCACAATATTTTTATGGACTCTGATGGTCTTGAATCACTATTATCACAATACCTTACACAGTTCACAACACTTCACTTTTCGGACGCTGATAGTCCCACCACAGGCTGATGATCTTTAGACATTAAAATTCCT
>KK120344.1:252747-266864 GCA_000611955.2 Stegodyphus mimosarum
ATTATGTTATTTTGCTTGTCTTTTTCGTTTGCAAAACCATCCATGACATAATAAAGGTCTATTAAATTGCTCCTGCTGTTATGTAGACAGTAGAAAATATTTATGAAATGCAAAGTGTACGTTTGTAGTTCTTAAAATCCTTTTTTAAATGATTTTTGTTTAGGAACTATCTAGCAACATTTGTTAGGAACTGACAGGAGCGTTTTCAGTACTATTACAATGTCTGGAACCTTTGTTTTGGAGTTTTTGTATTAGAATAAATTACAAAAATTCGAAAAGATCACCCTTCCGAGTTAATCTTTTGATTTCTCCAGCAATGATAAAAATAGAACTCTGAAATATTTCTTTCTTAAAGAGGAATTCTTCCTTAGGAATGTCAGCGTGGTTATAATATAGATAATTTTCTCAGTTTGCATTCAAAAATTTCGACGGAATAAAAATGATATAATAAATGTATGTAGCAGTTAGAATCACAAGGCAATTTTTTTTTAATGTTTTATCTAGAGTAAAACTCTTTCTCTTCTTCCCTCTGAATTCCGAATGACAATTTAGAGTCTTCATCTGCCTCTTGACTGTGCCCTACAAAATAATGTTTCAAGTAAAAAATGTTGCCCTTAAAATGTGCCTTTTGGGGCGGACCGCACTATTCGCCCTTAGGACTATGAGGTATTGAGACTATGAGGTGGATGTTGTTGTTGGTCAACAACTCCCACAGATCTGGCGACCGCATAGGTCCCATATTGATTTTTGTAGAATTTGAGATTGAAGTTTTTTTTCAGTTCTGAAACGAGTTTTAACTGTATTTAAGGTCCTTTGTACGCAGAATTTAAATTGAGATCCACCAGAACTAGCTTCGGTCCTTCTCATCGTTTGAGACAAATGGCATTTCTAACCTGATCTCACCGAAGCCCTTAAGGGGACTCGGTACCCAAACATTGATGAAATTACCGATTTTTCAATTTTTTGCTAGAAAAATACCTTAATACCCTTACTACACTGAAGAGAAATTTTGAAATGATCTGACGGTAATAAATGGTATAAAATCCTTTTAAACATTTTGACAGCCCTTTAAATGCCACGCCCCCTCAGTTTATATTTTTTTTAACTTCTTAATTTTTTTCAGTAAGTTATTAAAAATCAGTGTAAATGAAAAGGAGTGTAATTAAATATGACTGCAAGTACCAGGAATCTCTGTTTATGTTTATAAATTGATTTATTTAAATACAACGTGAAGCTGGGAAAGAAAATTTCGTTACCTTTAAAATGGCAAGGTTATATATACATACACACATATATATATATATATATTGAGCTCAGCAAATATTTCTATGTGTATTATCAGTCAACTTTGCTAAGCTTCTTCAAAAATTTAAATTATTTGTGATACGACTCGAACAGAAAGAAGTGGTGTAATGAAAGTGATCAAGTTCCTGACTGTAGCATTATTAAAATAGTGCTAGAACAAGCATTAAACTCTTTAAATAATTAAAATACACCTAAATTATTTTAAAATGCAATTTATATGCGAGGAGAAATGGCTAAAAGAAGAAAGGAAATCATATATGCTGCTGAGTGGTTTTAAACACAATGTGTTATATTTGTTAAAATTTCAATGACAAATTAATATTATTAACATTAATTATAAGTGTTTTAGAAAATATGTTATAATTGATTCATGTATTGAAATTGTTTTGAATTTGTATTAAAGAACAAAAGCAGGTAAAGAAAAATTCTACTTGTATTTTAGGATTTTTTTTCAATATTTCTAACCAGATGAGGTTTTAAACAAAAGCTTGTGATTTGTGTTTATATTAACCAATTAAATATTACTAGGTTTTATTTTATATACATATGTATTGTAATTCAGTAATAAATTTTTTAAGAAATTTGAAATGATTTAATGACCATTTAACAGTTTACGTTCTTTAAACTGCTTTTCTCAGTTTTCATTTTTTCAGTATATTCTTTTACTTAAAGTCCTAAAACTTCTACAGATATGGACTAAATTATTTAATATTTTTACTGCTTATTTAAAATTATATTCTTAATAGAAACAAGGATGCGTTTTGCAAAATAGTGAAAAGAAAAATTATTGGAAGTGAAAATATGATAAGTGAAAATATTGAGACCATCTTTTTTTTAAAGTTTTTACATAAAAATGTGCTTTTTATTTTTTTTTTCTTGGAAACTAATTCATTAATCGCAAAATCGAACCTTAAAGTTATTAAGAACACTCTAACATATGCGATAAAAAATTTGGGGCAAAATCATTCAAAACTGTGGGAGAAAAAGGAATTTTTAATTTCTTAAATTTTTCATCAAAAAATTTTATTTCAAAAACAATTACTAGCAGAAAAAAATTTTTTCAGCTTAAAATCATTTTGTCTTATAAAATCCCTTAATATTATTCATAAAAAATAGATGAAAATTCTTAAATAAAAAATGTCTTTGGAAAGGTACCAAGAAGGCTTTAGCATTTCTTTTATATAACTGAAGCATATTCAGCAGAATTTTTTTTTTCATGTGGAATGTTTTATTTTTATTTATGATGCCTTTAGATTACTATTCTTTTATCTTGACCCTCATTTGTCTTCCTTTTTTCCAAACAAAATGCATACGAGGAAGATATAACTTCCAACACTTGCATGCCCAGTTTAGGACGCTCAATAAGCGTAACTTAGAAAATACTGTTGTGTTAAGCACTAATCCAAAGAACCATTGATCCGCTGAGGCAAAGAATTGGAATCGGTCTTTCGATTCCATTCAAGTTTTTTTTCTGAGCTATTAGACAGTGGACATTCAAGGTTGACATTATAATGGAAATTCTGTAATTTTTGCTATTTAAGGAAAAAAGAAACAGTGAATAAATTCTTATGAGTTTGAGCCTATACAGGTGATTCGTCTTTTAATAAAGAGATATTTTTTTATTCCTCTCGGTTTGTTTGTTCATTCATAATTATTAATGGAGGGGGGATTAATAAATCAATTTTTACGCTATTTTGTGAGAAGATCCATTTTTTTTTCCTTAATAGGTTTAATATAGGGAACTAATTGCATCCCTTGAAGTTTGTTATTGCAAGAGTTCCTAAAAGTTTGTTATTGCGAGATCCGACTGTAATACTTGAAATGTTCGTAAAACCAGTTAATGTTAAATGCTTTTCTGTAAAATAACTGAGGCTGAATTTTTTCTACTTTTATACTTTAGGTTGGCGTATTCATCATCTATCTATTAATTGCTAGTGCGATTACGTTGTAGAGTCGTTAGATTATTTTGAAGCAGGAGACGTGAAAATTGGGCAGTGTCCTCTCCGGACCTCGTACTTTGAATCTCTCGAATACCTTTCGAATATGCTTCCAATTACACTTCGAAGGCGCGAAGAAAGCAGGGAGAAAATAGTTTATAACGTAATTAACTGAATACATCGAGAGAATATTTATTTTTAATAGAATTTCCGTCACAGATTTTTCCTAAATTGCTAAATTTTACACACTTACATCAAATATTATACGAAAGGCCAACCACCTAAAACAGTTGCCACAAAAAATAAAAAAATAACAGCGATTTTTAATGAGCTCAGCTAGTGCTATTTCGTACTAATATTTAATATTTGTAATTAGACATCTCATGATTATAATGAGCTTTTATTTAAGTCAATCAGATTAAAAAGTAGGAAAGAAACATTCTTAAAACCTGCGTTTATTGCTTTTAAATCGCTTTGTGTTTCAATCAATAACATTAAATATGAAAGCTAAATATCTTCCGTTTTACAAAATGGTAATACGCTGGCGTGGGGAAAGTAAAGTTCTTTTCTTTCAGGGAGTGGCAACACATTGCTTTCAAATAATCGAGCTTGTGGATTAAAATTAAAAGGCTAATATCTCACGTTTTGCCGAAAGTCAACAGCCTCACGCGTTGGAATGTTTATTTCGAACAGTTTAAATGGAAATATTTATTTCGAACAGTGTTGTCTCTGCTCATTTTTAAATCGTTGAGCTTATTAATGAAAAATTCATTACATTTGTACACACACACACACAAACAAACAAACAAAAAAGAAGGGAAGAAACAAAATTCGAAATTCAAAATTTTGACTTAGATATTATTAGATAATATTCGATTGAAAGACACATGTAAAAATTTGATATGTATGTTAAAATTGTATTTATGTTTGTTAAAAAAAATATGTAAAAAATTTTATGATTCTAGGTACTGCCGTTTTTCCGCAATGCGAGTAGCATACAAACATATTGTTATGGATTTTGTATTCATTTAGCTATTTATTTAGAATTGTAATTAAAATTGTTTTATTTTCTCGTGCAACGCAGCGAATGAAGAATTTTGAGAGAAAGCTGAGCCGTAAAGTTCAAATTACAAGAGCGCGGGCATTTAATCATAACTAATATTATAAATGCGAATGTGAGTTTGTTTGCGTATTTGTTTGTTAAGCTTTTCTTCAAAATTTCATAATGATCGGTTAAGTAATTAAGGCTTGAAAGCGTAAAATTTATTAATTAAGCGTTTATTAAAGCGTTTATTAATTTTTATTTGTTTAATTTAATTTATTATTTAAAATCCTCCAGGGTTTCAGGCTTTTGGCCCTTCTTTCACAAATATTTTTCAGCCATTAGGAAATATACGTAGCAGTGTTACTAGATTTCGTGGCTATACACTCCGCGTAAATACAAAATATTCGCGGGCTATAGATATTGAAGAAGGGCAGTATTTACTGAAATTTTACGCGGAGTGTATTTTTAAAATTCAGGCGGAGTTGAAACTTATTTAAGGACATCAACGCTAGCGAAGCCGCGGGTAAAAGCTAGATATCTCTTTTTGCTTATTTATTTATTTCCTTTTTTACAGTTAATTATTTATAGTTTATTTTCTTTTCTATAGTCTTTGAAACTTATTTAAGGACATCAACGCGAGCGAAGCTACGGGTAAAAGCTAGTACTTAATAAATTAGATTGTTTTTGATAATTGTTTTTGATATCCAGAAAAATCGAGAAAATAGCAGAATGATCTCGTGATGATTAAAAAGCTTATAAAAGCTGAATAAAAACATCTCAGCTCGATTGTAGTTGTTTTAAGAGAACTGTTGCTTACTTAGCGCGGTTATTGAATTGTAGCGAATTCGCTGTCAGATCGAATTAGTTTCTCTGTATTTTGAATTTGAGTTCTGTTTATATTGTAGTAGTTTAAAAATATAACTGCTGTGAGATATTGTGATATTATACGAATATCTCTGAGGAAATATTTCAACATTTTGGTTTATTTCTTGTGAAAAGAATAAATTTTATTAACTTTTTATCGACTTGTGCATTCAATCCATTAAGAACCCGTAAGCACGCAACAATATGTATGCAAATAGATTCTTCGTCATTTAATAGCAGAGATAAAAGATGTGGAAAGCGTTTTTTTAGACAGAGAGCTATGATCTCAAAGGACGAAAAAGACTTAAGTCAGGCTCTTCGTAACTGGTTATTACTTTAGTTGCTCAACCTCTCAATAAAACGTATGATATCTGACTTACCGAAACAGCTGACACGTGTTTCTTTTTTCCCTTCGCGTGGCTATAGATTCGTAATCTTATCTGAATATAGTCAGGCGACTTTTGGCAACAGTATGATTGAAAAGCTTAGTCTGTTTTCCTTATTCCCAACTCCTTTCGTAATCTCTCGTCTGAGGAAAAGATAGCAAACTATTCTCATTCTTATTTCTTACGACTCGAGAGATAAATCTATGTTCAAGTTCAGATACTGCGTGTTGTCCTTCGATAATCTATGAAGTAACAGATGCAAAGGGTAATGCGCCATCTTGGGGAAAAGAAAAATGAGTATTTAATCTCGCTTAAAACTAATAATAAATGAAATTAAATGCAATTAAAAAAAAGGTTTTTATACAACAAGCTTTTATCTAAAATAAATATGATTATTAATTCAGTGAAAGAAGAAACATTATTTATCATATAGTTTAATGGGAATAAAAGACGAAATAATTCTTAAAATTCCTCTGCAATTTTATATTACGAATTATAAACGCATAGAGTCCAGGTGATAAACTAAAAAAGATAATGCTTGTACATTTCACAATGCAATTAAATTAACGGATTTCGTTATTTAAGCGCCCCACATTTTTATGATACGTAATATAATAACTCTAGATGAATTCTGCGGATATAACTATATCATCTGTTCTTTCCATTAAGTGATATTATAAATTGTTTTTCTTTTTTTATTGCGTTTGTTAGAAATGCTATTTTCGAGCGTTTACTTATTCAACAGTAGTATTCTGGTAATTTAGAAATTGTGTTTACGTATTTTGTAGTTCCGTTTTAGCTTAGTATGTGGAGATTGTCACTACACACTTTTATAACTTTGTGGGGTTCCACCTTTTCATTTCATAGTTCAATGTGAGGAACCTTGTACACCGTTAAGCGAATAATCGATTGAGTATGTGAACAGATATGTAAGGCTCAAGAAGGATTAATTATCCTTTATTTCTCAAAATAATGATCAACACAGTCGGCTCCTATCTCAAAGCGTACAGCAAAGCCTCCACTTAGGCTTGAACTCAAATTAATAAGAATTAAAACTTCACTAATGCTTAACTAAAAGATATAGCCGAAGCTATCAGGATTCTAAGTAGTTGGCCTCTAAATCTCAAGTAAGTAGGCGAAGCCAGTCAAGGGCCTAAAGCACGGCCGAGCGTAGTAATCGCTTAGGAAAGACCTAGCCCAAAGGCAAACGCGCGCTAGTCAGAAACTCTGGCACTCTAACGAAATCAGTGAAACGTCGACTTAAATACTACTCATTTGCATTAAACACGTTTCTGAAAATACATTCTGGTAGGAAATTGTAAGGTGAAGCTAGAAGAGATAGGAAAGGTGCATAAACTTAAAATAATTGTTATAAAATTACGATAAGCCTTACGACTTGTTCTTCTTACGTCAAATTCCTTTATTAATTGTAAATAAATGTTTACCTTTAATTTCATGCGATTCGAAGCATGATTTTCAATTGGCGTCTCTTGATAAGGCTATTTTCGAATCAAAGATAAACAATGAATATAACTGAAGGAGAAGTTCGGCGATTATTTATAGTTGACGCAAAGAGTTTATGAGAACTTATTTCCAGAAGAGGGGATAAAACTGAATTCAAAGCAAGATTTGAAGTATCGGAAATAAAATAGGAGAGGATTAATAAAATATGAAATTCCACTCATTTCGAAGAGCTTCTGAATGATAAAAATACAACAGAAGCTAAGGGGGAAGAAGAAATGGTGAAATGCGGTGAGTACGAATTAAGATTTCTTAGGATTAAAGAAACAATATCAGCTGAAACCGTATGCTCAGACGTTGAAAATGAATCTCAGTTTGGGATTCAAAACTCAGATAAAATTACTTAAGATAGAATTAACGAAATTAGACGGAGATTTAAGAAACTGGATTGGTTACTGGGACCAGTTTAAAAAAATTCTTAATGATTATTCTTTATCCAGTGAAGATAAATTTGAATATTTGAGACTTTGTATGAAACCTGGGTCATCAACGTATAAATTAATTGAAGTTTTCCCACCGTCAAAAGAATATTATGAGAAAGCTATAAAACTTTTAAAATCCATATATGGGAAGGATGAATTTTTAATAGAATTCTATGTTCGGGAATTATTATCTCTAGTTCTATTAAAAGGGGGAAATATTCCAATTTCTCAAGTTTATGACTAACTAGAATAACAGGTGCGAGCTTTAGAATCTTTAGGCGTAACTAAAGAAAAGTGGTGAAAGTTTTCAATCGGGTGCCCCTTAATGTTTTTGGCGATTTTGTGACACTAAGAATGGTGACAAGAAGTAATGTTTTCAAGATAGCTGTCGCCCAAAACAACACGTGAAACGTAAGTTGGAAAAATAACAAAAGTAATCGCCTTCGTTTGTTCTTCCCTACAATCTCATCGCTAGTGTCGGATGATTGCGACACATACAATTCTATTATGCATTTAATATGATCCCGAAACAAATCCCTCGCTTCCTGATCTCGGTACCGACGATGATCCTTATGCTTTACCAAGCGCATAGCTTTCGTACAAACTGGACATTTTTACCGGGAATCTTCATCCATACATCAATCATTAACAGCTTTCTTACCCTTTCGCTCTAAAACGGGAAAGAAAATAAGTATTCGCCTTTCTAGACACGCTTTTTTGCGAAGCTGACGGAACAATGATTAATTAGAAACAGACAGCTGATGAAAACCAACTGTCAGTTAGGATTCCAATAATTCAAAATACGGTGAAAATTCAAAATACGTGATACATGCACTACAAATCTACGTAGTCCTCGATCGCTAAACTAAGAAGTTCAGTGAGTTCAAACTTCAGAAAAGCATTGGCACGTAACAAACAAGAAAGAAAAGGGAATCTAGTTAACAGATTTTTCAAGCACAAAAGATGATCTTTCTGACACTGAGGTATTATAAGGCGCTGATATATGGTCTCATATTATTACATCTGATTTTTGCAAGATTAATGAAAATTTAGGACCGTAAAAACTAAATTTGGTTAATCACTGGTTAGCACGTTAGGAAGTGATAGAAGCATCCCGTCAAATATTGTAGTTGCATTATTTTGCTCTCAAGCTAATTCAGAAGCAAGCTTGAGAGTCAAAGAATCCGAAATAAAGTACCAAAAGGGGAAAGAGATTATGAAGTTTGAAAATTCTTCGAACAAACTGTAAAAGGAGGTAATACAATGCGATACACTGTAACATTACCTTGGTTCAAAGGTTATGAATCCCTAGAAAATAACCATGAAGTTTTTACAGAACTACCTAATGATGTAAGTGAAATTGAGAGTGATGTTATTCATGCCAGAGAAGACTGAAGCAGTTCAGGAGTATTCTGGAAATAACACAAATCTAATGAAACATCCAGAAAGCAGGACGTGAGAAGCTCTGTGTTTACTTATGAAACTGAATCTTCGTCTTCAGTGACACAAGCAATATCTATTCCACGTAGAAGGAGAAAAGCAGTTCCTCTTTCACCTGATCCAGATGAGCTAAAAGATGCAAGTTTGAGTACATTTCCGTCTGAAATTGATCCTTCTGTTAATAAGGTAAAAGAGGTTTGTCAGAATCCAACCGATAAGTGCCAAAGTATTTCCTGTGAAATTTCACATAATGAAAGAGTTTAAACTGATGATTTGGATGTCTCTTCTTATGATAAAACCACTGTTATAGTAAATAAATATGAAGCATCGCAAATTACTTTTGAAGGAACTTTCGAACTAAACGTTTAAAATCACTCGGACGCTGTTGCGGAATCTTTGAAAGGCGTTAATAGCAACACAGAAAACAAAAAATGTTCACATTTGAATCCACCTTCTCCTATAGGTAAAAATATGTGTCGTCTCAGTATAAAAATATATATGAAGAATGTTATAAATTAGACACAGACAGTTTCGGAACTGAAATTCTTAAAAATGTAAAGGAAACGGAAATAGATAATAATAAATCTCCTTTGAATGGCGATGAAAAATATGGAGATTTGAATTCTGCAGTCGAAGAAACATTTGTCAAACTATAAGGTATTTCTCCCGCCTTCTTAGCATGCCTTCGTTGTGCAATAGTAACACTCTCGAAGCGTATTCGAGAGGTTCGAATCCTGGCGAGGGCATTGCTCACTCTTCATGTCTCCTGCTTAAAAAAAAAGTCCTAATGACTCTACACTGCCGTCCGAACTAAAAAAAAGTGGTGGATGATGATTCTCCACCACCAGGATTTGCTGATTATATCCAATAATCCCCAGTCGCCCTTTAAACAAGGAGAGCATTTGAGGTATTTCTCCTGCCTTCTTGGCATGCCCTCGATGGTCAGCATACTCGGCACGTATTCGAGAGGTCCAAGGTTCGAGTCTCGGCGAGGGCCTTGCTCATTTTCCATGGCATTTTCCATTCATTTAAACACCTAAAAGGACTTATATTAAGAAAAAGAAAACTAATGCCATTGCTAAAAGTAAACTTACCAATGAGAAGGATAAAAATGAACGTTATGCAGAAGAGTTTTCTGGTAGTCTTTTCAGTGGTAACAATGAATTTAGTGAACCACCATTTACTAAACTACTGAATTCCAACAACCTGCAGATGACATCGATGATGATGAAATGGCATTAACATCTGATGTAAAAGGGTAAAGTTAATGTAGCATACAAGAGGAAGAAAAAAAGTGTACCTCCTGTCATGTGAGAAATTAGAACTCAAGCTTAAGACCACGGTTCAAACGTTCATTTGAATGAACAGAAGCTGATGCTAAGGAAGAAGTACTGATGAAGAAAAACTGGAGAATGTTTAGATACTAGCAGTTCTAAAGTATACATTGGGGAGATTATTTAATGGGGACGTCATTCTTTCCCCCTCAAAGTACAGAAGATTCTTTTAAACCTCCCCCCCCCGAAAAAAAAAAGAGCTCAAATCCAGCTGTAAGAGCAGCACAAATCTAAATCATCAACAAGTGGAGCGAAAAAGGGACTTAAACGCGAAAAACTCATGAAAAGCTCACCAGCTAAGTTGAAGTGAGAAGAAAAAGCTGTACCTAGGGTTTTCAGTGCCCGGGACAATGAAGATTTTGCGCTCCTTACTGTGTGTCAAGAATGGAACACAATTCATTCTAAAATGTCCCTTTTTGTCCCACTCTAGCTACGCCACTGGCGAGAAGAATCCGCAAATAAACGTAAAATCAGAGAAAAAGGGGAAAATAGTTCATGTCTTTTCTTAATTCTGAAACTTTTAATCAGCAAGTCAATAATTCCAGAAATGTTGCCCGAAAACTAGGTTTTGGGGAGCGCTTGATAAGGATATTAAAGGATATTTTAAAGAAAAATCTCGGTCGAGCATCATAATTACGAGGATCTGAATACACTGTTATGTTAATGCGAATCTTTCATGAGTATCCAACCACTGACTGATCGGAAAAAGCTGATGTTCTGATTGTATTGAAACCGTCAGTGTTTTTACAGTCTCCTGTGCAATTAGATAGCTGATCTAGAACACATCAAAGCAGTACCTGGCGAAAAGGTTAAATTATCTCCAAGCTATCGGAGAACAAATTTGAATGCGATTTAAACGGGATTATCTTGGACTCGAGGCCGTTTCTAGGGAGGGGGGGTAGCGCGTAAATGTACGCGAACGGCCAGAATCAGGGGCGGTCGGACTCTGGCGATACCACGTCTAAATATTTAAAATTCATTAACTCTATTATAATTTAGATTGGCAGAAAGATTAACATACTACGAAATACATCTACCTATTAATAATGTAAGGCTATTTCCGGCCGATTGTTAGTAGTATTGGTCAGATTCCAGAATGAGGCAACAAAGACAACGAACAGAGGAGATAGAATTCGAGAAAGACGGGATGATTCGAAGGAAAATTCACTGCCAGCAGAGGTACAGTTTGCCATTTCAGTTAAGTTTTTTTATTTAGTGCCTACTAGTGTGCTTAATTATTATCCCGCCGCCCGGCGTTGAAATAAATACAGTCTGAGATAAATATTGTGAGATAAATCTGAATTAACAATAGATTAAACTAGAAGTGACAGTAGTAGTGGTGCTTAAGGACATTGTTAATAAGTGTCATTATTGGCTTTTAATGAATAATTATTGTTTTACTTTTTTGAATGTTACATATTTCCATGACACGCTGAACAACGAATCCTGCAAAAGATGAGAACGTTGCGATAAAAATATAAATATTGTAATACATTACACATATATTTGTTCTTATTCATTATAGAAGAATCTCTTTGCTAATAATGACCATTAAGTATGACGAACACTAATTTATTAATGAATTAACACATAAAGGAAATAAAATGTAAGAGAGAGTTTTAAGTTACATAGCTCGAGCTGAGCTTTTCAAATCCTCAACTAACGTTCGTTAAGTCACATGACTGTAAGAAAAAAGAAATGTTTATAGTTTTGTGAGTCTCGCATCACGTGACCGAAAAGCAGATGCTCCGTTTTAAGGATGAGTCATTCCATCTGTTACAGTATCTAATAAGTTATAAGGTATTTCTCCCGCCTTTTTCGCATGCCTTCGTGGTGTAGTGGTCAACACGTAGTGTGTAGTGGTCAAAACTTACTATTTTGTTGGTTTCGATGTCATATGAAAGTACTTGCCATATGTAAATACTTTTTTGTGCTATTTGTTCAATTCGTCATATGTAAGTATTTAGTGAGTATGAAATAAAATTTTATTAATCATTGAGAATTTTTTTTTTTTAATTTGGGAAGAGTGAGTATGGAATAAAAATTTTATTAATCACTGAGCATTTTTTTTATTTGGGGGGGGCGGCAATCTTAGGAAAGTACACGAGCAACCAATGGCTTAAGGACGGCCCTGCTTGGACTGCTTAAATCACCCAAAGCAAGCGATGCTGATGCAGTTTAAAACAGTAGATATTATTGTAATTGGTAATAACAACAAAAGGCGATTGGATTGTCCATCAATAGCAAAGATTGTTGAAGTATTTTCAGGACGAGATGGTGTTAATTGGCTCGTAAAATTAAAAACAGCTAATGGGTATCACTTAAGTCCTATACAGAGACTTTTCGCCTTTAAAATTAATTGTAGGACTGAAATATCTATCGAAGAATAGATTCAGCGGTCTCAACATTTTAAAAATAGAAAGTTTCCTGAAATTGAATTGAAGAAACATCTCATACAAACATTTACGAGAGAGTCGTTCGACCGGAGGGAAAACTTGAACATTAAGAACTTTTGAAAATTTGATTTTGTTTAATGTTTGTAAAGCTCTCACTTTATAAAGGTGGGAGAATATTAGAAATGCTATTTCTGAGCTTTACATATTCAACTATGGGAATATGGCAATAGAAACTGTGTTTACGAATTTTGTAGTTCCGTTATAGCTTAGTATGTGGAAATCGGCTCTAGCCATTTTTATAACATGTTTTTCTTACATTAAATTTCTTTATCAATTGTAAATAAATGTTTTTCTTTAATTGTATACGATTCCAAACTTGATTTTACAACATTCACTATCATATCCATTTTAAGTATTATATAAAAACTTTTTTTTATTTAATTGTATTTTATTTCCTGTTTTTCACTCTCAGTTAACACGTATCAGTGATGAAATTTTTAGCGACTATCAAACACAACCAATAAATTATAAGAAAGCTCTGAAGCTTCGGAAACTGGATGTAATATCAGTGTTGCAAGGAACATTTTATTTACAGATAAAATGGAAAAAAGAGAAAAAAAAAGAAAGAAACATATGGCCAATTCGTCATTAAGTGCGGCAAGATGGCAAACGTCGTCATTGAATGCTCCAAGATGGCAAACTCAAAAGCAATTTTTCCGCAAGACCCAATTTCTTTCTCCATCTGCTTCAGACTACAGCACTCTTTAAAAAAATAGATAAAAAATTATTCAATTAAAATTTGTGTCATTCTCGTTTTAAATTAGGGAGAAAAGTGTCTAATTTCAGGAAATTTCAAATCTTTACATCCGATAAAATTTTAGATATTGAAATTGTAAAATCAATAAAGGTCAAACAGTAAAATGAACGACTTTAAAAAAATTCGCCGAAAATTCAGAAATTAAGTTACAATTTTCATACAAACTTCTTTGAAAAGATTTTGTTCTGCTCTATTCGATGATGCAGGCATGAAAATTCTGATATGCTTAGCTTGTTGGTTAAACGAAGACATGTGCACAAAAAACTTCAGAGATATATTAAAGAGTTGCATTGGTCATTGTTCCAAACAAAAATCACCAACAATAAAAGAATAGTTTTATCATCTTCCTACTTAGTAAGCTGTAGTAAAAATCCTCTCAAGTAACATTCGACAACATTCTCAATTAACATTTCCCTTTAAATTGCAACAATATTTAGATGTTTTCTTTTTTAGCTCAAAGAGGCGTTAACCCAGAAGGGCTAGTAGTCTCAAAACGTCATTTTGCGTCGAATCACTATAAACGGCTATATCACTTTTCAGATTGTTGCCGCAAAATATTATCGCCCTATATTACAGTTAAAGAAATTAAAGTGTTACGAAAAATTCGGCGGTTGCGCCTGTATGTAAGCTTTCCGGCATAGCACTAGGGT
>KK120345.1:0-55670 GCA_000611955.2 Stegodyphus mimosarum
CGAGAAAAATCGATGTTTTACCAGAATATTCTAGTAAATAATTAAAAAGCTTATAAAAGCCGACTTAAAACACCTTATCTCAGTTGTTGTTGTTTTAAGCGAGCTGTTTGTTCACTTAATGCTGTGACTGATTGTAGCGAATTCTCTGTGAGGTTGAATTAACTTTATCTGTTTTGAATTGAATTCTGCTTAACGTTTGAGATATTGTGATATTGTACGAATATCTCTGAGGAAATATTTCGTGTTTTGTTTTATTTCTTCAGAAAAGAATAAATTGTGTTAACCTTTTAACGACTGGTGCATTCAATACATTACGAACCCGTACGCACGCAACAATATATATATATACTTTTGGTATATTTGTACTTGTATATTGGTATATTTATAACACAGGTATATTTGTATTTGGTATATTTGTAACACAGGGCAGTGCAAAGGGAATCTAATGAGGAAAGTTCGCACGCAAATCTCTCAATACTCCGAACTCAACTCTGAATTAAAACTGAACTGTTTCTGCATCCGGTGTTATGCAGTTTTTAGACCCTGGCCGCCGAGAAATTTCAAGTCCTTTCGACTGGTCGAAATTGCTGGAAGTCACAAACAGTTAAAGTTAGAAACAAGGCCAGATACAGTTACGTTTATTTATAGGAACCAATTACAATTATACAGTGCTCGAAAGAAAATTTTGCCAAATAGTCGTAACGTTTGACGATTTTTGTGAATTTCTCCCCAAATTTGGAGACAAAAATTAGTCGCCAAAACGACGGATTTGGACAAATTTGGAGACAAAATTAGTCGCCAAAAACTATCTTGTCAATTTACCTTAAATGGACTCAATGTTAATTTCCCCCTTGTAACCTTACATTTCGGCAAAGTTATGCACTTTTAAGTCTTTTCGTGTTACATTAGACCAGAAGCACTAGAGTTTTACCCATAATTGCTCTAAAATGATTTACATATATACAAAATTCGAAACAGTAGTATATTTGAATATTTTACCAACCTGTGAAGATTCAATAAATTTTCTTCAGTTGATGTTTAAGTAAATATTATTAGAAAGTTACTTCTCTTGAAACGGTACTATCCGAAAGCTAATAACTTAACAGAATTAGGTCATGCAATCGTTCCAATATTTAGATATAAGATATTTATTCAGTGTGAAAACATTATCCATTCAGAGTGAAATAGTAGGCCAAGGACTCTCTCACTTTAAGATACGGAGACTGTTTCTTTTAACTTTACCCAAGGAATTGATTATAGTATATGAGTTGTCCTCAGCATGATACACATTGAACGCTAACAGTGCAAAACATTAAATTACCTTTGCATTTAAATCGCCGATTGAAAAACATGCTTGATCTCAACCAGTGGTTTCAATTTTAATATAACTTGCAATATAGTAATTAAAATTCTGCAACTCATGCACAGTCAAATATTTTAATGAAATTAGTAGCTATTAAACGTATGCAATGAATTTATAATTTCTAGTTCCATAATTCTGTCAAAACGCTCGTCGTTATTTATCTAGTTAAGAAATTACAGAGATTCATGATTATAGATAATAAAGGCAGAAAATAATTTTTATTCATTCTTAGTTGCACAAAGTACATGCTGGAATGCTAAATTAATTGTGTTAACAGTCTATTATTTAAATGAAATAAAAACGTTAAAGAAACACATTTTAATGAACTTCAAACATGCTAAAAGTCAGCTGAATAAACAACAGCACATTCTGGAAAGGAAAAAAAAAACATATTTCTATGTTAAAAGGTGTTATACCGTCCGAGATACTGATTAAGGTAGTTTTTGTGTTGATAGGAGCTGTTTTTTTTAGAAAATATATTTTTTTGGTAGCTCTCACTTAAATACTTCGAAGGTTAAAAACAGGATTTTTTAAGGTGATTTAATTAGAAAATAATCAGAGGTTGGTTTTTCATTGCAGTGTCACATGTTTTATCTTTAATTTTGCAGTGATATCATTCCCGAAAACAGAAAAAAAGAACATTTTCAATTTATAGTTTCACAACAGAATTGAAATAAAAATAAATTATCTTGTTTGGTTGATTAAAGGATTATTGTACGGCAGAATGTATTTGATAGTTTCAAATATAGATATATTAAGTTAATATTTAAAACAGTTTATTATTTTCATATAGTAATAGATTAACAGTCAATACTCGCAACTTTAAAAATGAGAATAATAGTTTCAGCAGATATTCTTATTAGACGTATTAACTTTACGTATAAAAATTATTTGTTTTGTATCAAATGTTTTCTTTATGTGAGCTTTTCGCTAGAATTCTGTAACTGTTAAAACATATGGAATTGAGTTTAAATACTTAAAAGAGAAACGTAAGAAAAGATAAATTGAAATTAGCAAGAAAAGGAAAGTAAATTTAAATCGATATAAACTTTAAATAAAATAAAATAATACAAACTTAAACTGTGATCAAGTGCTAAAATATTAAAATATGTTTGCTTCAGAAGAAGAAAGATATATGTATCTTATCGTATTTCAAATCGACTGCGCTTCATTTAAAATCTATGGTTACTTTTTTGCTTAACTAATTGAACTTTTTGTATGCCAAGTTGTGGTCTATATGTTTGATGATCTGTAGTTTCATTTAAAGCGACTGTTGGTGTAGCAAATATACAAGAGCCCATATGTGATTTATACGAGGAAGTAAGGAAATATCCGAAAAGCAGTTAACAAAGTTTATAAAAAATATTTATTAATGATAGACGGAAAAATACAAGAGGAAATTTGGAGGCCTAATTTTCTGTAAGTTTTCCACATAATCACCAAATCCTTTTAAGCATTTATCTGAGTGCAGCAATAATTTATTTAACCGGGCTTGGTAGAAATCACGTTCTTGCCCATTGAGTGAGTACTCTGTTGCTGTCTTCACATCACTGTCTTAAGAAAATCCTCATAACAGATAAATGTTCCTTCAGTTTCGGAAAAAGGAAATGTTCATTCGGTGCTAAATCTGGACTATAAATTGATCACTGAACACCACTCATCAGGGTCCCGATCTAATGAAAATGCCAAACGGAATAATATCTGATCAATAGGGAAAGCAAGTTTACTCTCTAGCAGCCATTAGAGCAAGGTAGTGGCTGAAAAATCAATGGACTTTAATTGGTCATATATAAGTAGTAGATAGAATAAATAGCAGAAAAGATATGATACACACAGTTGTAGCGCACAATAGTATATAAAAGCTGTATATATTAACGTTTTACAATCAAGATTTATTTATATTTCACAACCACCGCTCCCTTATGCCGCCACATTTTAGCCCGTGGATAATAAATGGTTCATAACCGTTCAAATAAAAACTAATTGCGTCACCCTGGATGTTTACTCGTGGGAAAAGAGCATGTCTAAAAATATTCACCTAAGATCAGTAAATAAATGTTAATGGCAAAAAAATGGGATATTCAAAATAAGGCGATAACTCCAGACTTCTCACATTTGCAGCTATTTTGTGTTTGGCGTGCAGTATGGGGTCGGGCATTGTTATGAAGGAGGATGACACTATCACACAAGTTGCCAGAACGCTTGCGTCGGATGTTGTCACGTAACCTTGTCAAAGTAGCATAAAAGCAATCGGGATAAACAGTATAGCTAAGCTGCAGGTACTAGATCAGAATAACGAATCACAACTCACACATCCAAGCGAGACCACTTTTCTAAACGTTTTGTTATTTCAATCGGTTTCACGTCTCTGCGAACGTATTCTACATACCCGCAAAATTCCTGCTAAACAACTAATCCAATCTATCTACACTCCATCTATCTCCCACCCATCTATCTATTTTTTTCCTCCATCCACAATCCAAGTATTCCATCCGCAATAATTGCTTTTCAAATACTGGTTCTTGTAACCTTTTTACGAATCCAAGTAGTTAGTTTTTACACCTCACCAAAGAATAGAATATTTTCAAAGCACTATACTTCTTTAGACGTTAGAAGTTGTATGAATCGGCAGATCTTAACTTCTACACTGACGTGTACTTAATACTAGTAAAAGGATTTTCTTACGAGGTGTTAACTGCGTAAACAATGTCATCCCATAGTCTCTTACCATCGCTTGCATTTGTTATTGCTATCATAAGCAGTTTAACCACCGGAAAAGTGGTTCGATCATTTGTCGCTTTTTAAATAACGTGAAACACGATTTCAGTTTCGGCTGACGTAATATTGTTCAAATGAAACTTAACTGAATGCACACTTGTTTTATATTACGCAGCATATTAAAAACATTCAGTTTTTTGTACACGTTTGTTCTTTGTTCCATTCCTTTTTACCATAGATAAGATACTAAAAATGGATTGCAATTAAGGTAATAAATATAAACACAAAAAGAAGAAATATGCAATACAAGTAACAGTATGAGGAAGGCAATAGATGATTAAAAACATATTGTAAACAGAAGGTGCACGGTTGAATTATATGCCTATTCTTCTTACAGAAACTAGAATTTTATTTGTTGATGGAATTTTGTAAAACTGTTAGGAAAATTTTAAGGTATTTAACAGTATACTTCAGATCTTGACTGAATAATAATGAATATTTATAAGAACTATTTAAATAAAACCGCAATGTGCTGTGATTTAAAAAGTTAATTGAAAATCAAAACCGTTATCAAAGTGTTAGTTAAAATTGAGCAGATTGCTTTATTTAATATCATTTCAGTGCGTGAAGATAAAAGTTGAATTCTATTTACATCTGTTCATACCGAACAGGATGAAGGAAATGACTTAGTTTTTCTCATAAATAGACCTGATGTCTTTGTTGACTAATTTCTTTACATGGAGTTTGAGAAAATGCAATTGTTAAAGAGAAGATGATCACTAACCACAAGCAGAAACCGATTATGAAAAAGAATTTATGTGAGAGAATCATCGGCGGAAAGAAATGAAGTGTGGCATGTTTTTTGACCTTTACTAATGCTATATGAATTTTAACAAAAGTATATCACGCACTTTAATATGCGCAAAAATTATAATAACCCATCTGAACGTTTAGTCATGTGTATAACTGAATAATAGTCGTGTGTATATGTTAATAACTGATACTGAAAAGTGTTAGTTTCGAGATTTTGATTTGAGGAAGAGATGTCGCTTTGGCTTCGATTAAGAAGTTTTACTGAACTACTATTATTTTGATTACGGTAAAGCTAAAACCGTCTTGAAAGGTTTAATTCACAATAATCCATGCCAAGCGCCTAAACCAATGCTACAAAACGACTAAATATTCATATTTTGTATCGTTTGCATCGAACAAACGTGGTTTCCAATCCGGGCTTGTGAGTGTATTATAAACTCAGAAAACGAGATGAATTCTATAAGGTTATTGATTTCACACTTCCTAAGTTCTGGTATAAATGACAGTTTTAGAACTGATTTGAAGTTAATGACACAAAATAGGTTGCCTATACATAAAGAAAGAACTATTTTCTTTATAAGTGTAACATCTGTAACAGACCAGCACGCGGTTTACCACCGAAAGACAAAGAGCTTCATATAAAATAAGAACTATCTAAACGCTGCTTCAGATGAAAGAAACTAAAATTGCAAGCCGTTCCGACTGAAAGAGAAACTACAACTGAAAATGAGTAAGCTTCGAAACGAATAAGAATAAATAGTCAAGATGAAGCTGGGAATAATTCAGGGGGGGCTAGGTAAATTGAATACAGTTCTTTAGAAAACTCCCGGTCAACCAGCATTTCCCTGAATGCCATAAAATGCGATTCATTTTGCACTTCCCTTGCAGACAAGCATATATCCTGTGTTTTTATGATTTCGGTAATGATAAATGAAAATAAATCCAATCCTGTCACACATAATTCTTTGACTGACACCTCACAAAATAAGAATATTTATTTATTAATTAGGGAGGTAGATAAGTGTGGGCGGGTGGATAGGTAGATAGGTAGATAGGTAGGAAGGTAACGAAAAACAGGAATGCTGCATTGTTGTAGGGGACAACCAATTACAAAACTGAGGTTAAAAACCAAAAACAAAAACACATAAAAATTAATGATATTAAGAAGCATAGCTGATATTAATGGCTAAACAGTTGAATGATACTATTTTGTTGATTAAGCAACCTGCTAACATGGAAAAAATACTGATTTTGTTTTACTGTTTTAAAACACGACATTTTTCACTAATGCAATAAATTTAGCCGTCAACTTTAATCACATACTGAGTCGAAATGACAGAGGTTCAGATATAGCGAGCAATGTGCCTTAAAACAGTGTGGCGTGTTCATTTATGTTTATCCGTAGAATGAAACTACTTGCATGAATAAAATTTTTAATGCAGAAATACGGTACCGCTTTTTCTTGCTTCATATTAAACTGGTACCTACTTGTTGAAACGTTGGGGCCTCAAACTGTTCTTAAAATTGCTGAAAATAGTATATCCTATATTTTTAAAAGCTATTACTTAAAAAACGAAGGAAAAAATTCATTTAGATATCTATATAATAAACAAATGGAATAGTCACATACCAATTCGGTATTTAAAAAACAAAGTACCTAAAAATGCCTTACTTGATTCATAATTTAGTGGTAAGGAATTGAATAAAGCACGATATGTGATTTCACACCGCAATAGAAAATGTACAATTTCGAATTACGTTTATACTTTTCATAAATATGCTTAAACTAATATTTACATTTTTCGTAACTATAATTTTTTTTAAATCCCAAAATGCACCCAAACTGCAAAATGTTAGGCAAAGTTGTTCCGAAATAATGAAGATGTAGTTAAAGCAAATTGACAGTTTGCAACAGAAAAAGTGAAATCGCTGAAATTGAAAGCCATAATATTTGTGTTTGTCATACCTCTGTTCAATTAGTTATAAGTAATAAAATTAAACAAATGTTTTATTCTTTTAAGCATAATACACCACAAAAAATACCAATATACTGTTACGAATTTTGTGCTTAGATAGGTAATTTTAGTCGAGTTAGTAAAATTGTTGTATTCTTCTGTGTATTGTAGAGCGAAACAAATTTTATGAGAAAGCTATGCCGGAAAAGTACGAATACAGGGGCATGTGCTTTATCATTGAATAAATGGGTATCTCGGTAAATTGGCGAAATATCCCCAAGTTGATGACAGTTTTGGCGACTTATTTTGTCGAAAGGTGTGGCGAGAAATCAAAAACATTAAGAATGAGACAATTGGCGACAACTGGGCGACATTTGTGTCTGGTCCTCTATCACTATATTTAGTATTCAAACTGAATAAAATGTAATTCACCACTATGTTGGCTCTAACCGTAATTCCTCACTCTTATTGCTTTCCAGTAATTTTGAGAAGCAAAATGTACAAGAAATATCTCGAGGTCGGATGAAAACTATTCAAGGCCCGAGAGAGAGCATCTGCTCTCAGTTGCTTAACTAAGCAACTGAGAGCAGATGCTCTCTCTGCGGCCTTGAATAGTTTGTTGTGAGTTGTTAAGTTTCGCGTGAAATGGGATATTCGAATTAGCTTTCTCTATAGATGCGCTTTGCATTGCCTTGTGTTTAGCGTTTCTTAGTATTTTGATGCATAACTATCGAATTTACTGTGAGATACTGTGAAAACTTTTACGAATACTTCTGTGGAAAATTCCAAAGTTTTGAAATATTTCTTTTTATAAAAATAAATTATTATTAAACTAGTATCTTACTTGTGCATTCAATCTACTACCAACCCGCAAGCACGCAACAATCCTATAGCTAAATATGGCACTATTCAGTGTTAATGTTTCGTTATCTAAGAGTAGATATTAAGGTTTCAATGATTCAATCAATCCATTGACAAATTTGTATAAACCGAAAACGCCATTTGCAACCGAGTATCTGAAAAAATAATTGTTTTTCTTTTCGCATGATTAGCGCAGATAAGAACCAGTTTCCATTAGAAATTTCTCCTCGAAGGCAAATCTTTCCATAAGGTGATAGCTTTTACATGCCATAATTGAATAAAGCAACCTAAAACAAATTACTGATCCTTATACAAAAGAAGGAAAAAAAACCTAATAAATGTGTATACTGTACTGTAGAAATATAAAAACGAATTCCATTTTCAGCGTAATATAAGATAAGTGCTGTAAATATTTTTAGAAACCTAGTTTTCGGTTATAAGCGGAAAAGAGACAAATATTTTGCTTTTCTGGTTTTATATAGCCGTTTTATATTTTATTGCAAAGAAATGGATCATGTAAATCTTTTAAGAATCTCCTCCACTAGTTTGAGCTACAAGTTTCTAGTCGATATAATTAACAAGAATATGTTTCACATAGGTCAAACTATCAGAAGTATTGTATAGTCACATAGCTAACTATACAAATCAGCTACTTATATTCTAAAAAGCAAACATTACTCGAAAAGATAGGTTTGACGAGATGTTGAGAAAAATATTGTTACGTGCTGATCGAAAATTCCTGTTAAACATCCATTTATATTACACTGGTTATCATTAATTAAGGAAAAATCCCCCAAATGACTATTACACAGAAAGTTACACGTGGAATTTAATGAAACTGGACCACAGTATTTAACACATAGTAAGGTATCAAATAACATGAAAAGAAATTACGAGGCAGTTAGGGTGTTACAGAAATTAGCATATGTATAAAATGAGCAAATCGGATATGCCAGTTTGGTGTATGAAAATTATCTTCTGTATGATTCCCCTAGAACTACTATAATACGTACAGCAATGTGCAGTGCTGTCAATTAAACAGTCTAGCAGTTCCGTGGGAAGTGAAACTTGCAAAGCACTTGAAAAAGGGGCAAGCTATGCGGTCCGCGTTATCGTCCTGTAGCAGGAAATTATCACTTATTGCCCCTGCATAAAGACGCTCATAAACATCATTGTTGCCATATATTTTTCTTTATTGTTTGTCTTTATATATTTGTCATATGATGTCTTCATTGAAATCGCTCTAAAATGTGTAAACAACCCTCTGTAACATAGACAACCGCCGTTACATTTATAATGTATTAAGATCAGTACATGTGCCCTTCCTTGAGGCCTCTTGGACGCCATCTTTCAATAAGATAATGTCCAACCTCTTGTTGCGCATGATATCTCGACGTTCCTCAGAACAGACACTGTTTGGCTGGTGCCCTGGTGAGCACGTTCTTCAGGTCTTTCATCCATTGAATACATCTAGGCAAGCGTAGTCGAGAGACTGGCATACAACTGCTCATCAGCAACTATGACTGATGAACTCTGTCGTAGTGCTAAAGCTGCATGGAATTAGATACCCGCATCTGTCCTCGAAGCTCAGTCAACTCGATGTCTTGCCGGATTACTGGGAAGCTCTGTGTAATGAATTCTGTGCGCTGTGTAACCCAAACCACCTGCAAATTTAATCCCATCTTCCCATCTTACTGTATATGTTTAATAACTGAGATTATGTTATTAACTTTCCTTCCTCGTTTAGCACTTTTAATGGCCATCAGTGTATTTTTTTTTATATTTCAGACGTACGCGGACCTAAATTCAAAGCTGTGATTTTCACTACTCTCATCAACGACAGAATTCTGTATTAACTGAGAAGTGATCATTAGACACTGATTCAAATCCCGACGAGAAAACAGATTGTTTTAGAATTTGTTTGGATTCTCCATGCGCAAAATGAGCATAAGCCAGTTCTCTTTAAAACTTATCCGCCAAAGTATTTTTCATTTTAGTGGGTCAGCTCTGAGGTGCTTTATCTTAATTAAAATAAACTAAATCAAGTTTTAGCTATCATTAATGTTTAAGTTCGAAACATATTAGATCTTGCTTACAGTTTTCATTAGTCCCTAAACTTATAGTCTGTTTATTTATGCGAAAATTATCTATATGGAATTTTTTTAAAAAAGTATTAAATTCCTACATTAGTGAAATATTTCTTAGCTAAAATATGCTGCCTTTAAATGAAAGTATTAAAAAGGTAAGTTTGAAAGAATTTTCATATAAACCTAAACATCCGAAAAGTAATCAAAACTGAAAGCAAAATTAGATCACGCTATGTACAATAAAGGCGGGTAAACACAGCTAAGACGTGAACTACTGATACAAAAGGAAAGGCTGCCTATCTTAACTAAACCGTTGGAACATTTTGAAAGAAATAAGCAAACTTTATGTAAAGATAATCCTCTTTTACGCTCAGAGTAAATATCAGTAAGAAATGAAGTAGGATTATAAGAGGCTTCCACTTTCGGCTTCAAAATGTGATACATAAACAATCGACAGTGAGGTTAATAAAAGATTAATTCTACTCTTGTAAAAGTCTATTTTATTACTGAAGGTTTTTTGTAATCAATGAAGATTTTAAAATGCTATCATAGTGCTTAAGAGACTTCGAAATTAGAACATTTAAATAAAATTCTTTAACTATTACTACTACGTAATTTAATTATCAAATATATAAAAAAGTTGTTAATTATATAAACGTTTAGTTAAAAAAAATTACGTCAAAGGTTTTATAAAACAGGACGTTTAAATTAATATTCTTTATATTATTTTCGTTTTGAGATATGATTTCCATTAATCGACTGCTATTGTCTTCTTAGTGACCATATTATGATCAGATGGCAAAAATAATGTACAATAAAATAAAAATTAAAAAAAGCACTAGAATACAAAACAAAAGAGACAGAGGAGCTTTGGGAAGATTTTCTTACTGAAACTGACAAGAAGCGTTTGTGTGTTCATTTAAAATAGTAAAACTCTTTCTTGGTAAAGATGGAGTGTGTATACGTTTCGTCAACATCCGTTTCTGCGGATCTTTGCTGAGAAGTGTATTTCCTTGAGAAATGGAATAAATCGTGTAATATGACGTGGATATGTAGCTTTGTGAACTGGTATCATCGGACGAAAAGAATTCAAAATGACTGCAAGTAGGAAATTAGCATTTTAGAATTCACAACTTAAGTGAACTGCCAGTTTTCCTTAGAGATCGAAATGTAAGGAGTTCATTTCTAGCCTCGTTTTCAAATATGAATTTCTCCGACAGTCCAGTTTGTTTTTACAAAATATACTCGTATTTTATTGTGAGGAACAAAGAAAACCGTTATATATTATTTCACGTACACCGTGACTATGAGATATTTATTTTTTCGAAATGATTTTGTAAGGTTTTTAGTTTAAACTAACAAAGTTTTATGTTAATTTTCTCTTTCCTGTAAGTTCTTACTTCAACTTCCCGTTAGAATGAGCGCGTGTTTCAGCTTTATGCTAATTTGAAGTGGAGCCAAGTTTTGTATTTAAGGATTAGCAAGGAACTTCTCAGTGGGAAAGAGCTTTTATTCTCAGATCACTGCGGCTCTGTTCAACGTTCGCCTGACTAGCTAGTATTTAAGTTCTAAGCTTTAGCGCTGTTACGCTATTACTTATTAAAAAAATCTAACTGCATTAGTATTAGCTAAATCTTGCTACGCACTATTAATAGTTGAGCATAGAGGCCAACCTCGCGTTTATAGCTCTGTGAGCAACGACTACTTAATTTCTACTTAGCTTTATATTAAATTACTTGATTGTTCAATTTAGACCCAAGTGCGGTCATTATTTTCTGTTACCCCTTCCTAGTTGGGAAGTGGCTGTAAATAGTCGTTTAATAAAAGGGTCATTTTAAACCCTTCTTACGTGCAGTTATTCTACCACTTAACCACAGTTATTCAGTTATTCTACCACAGAAAATAGCTGCATTCAGCTCCCTATTCGAGATCAGGACTTGATACTATCACGACCATGTTCGCCAAAAAGTATGCATAGAACACTTAGTCCTGACAATTTACGCGAAATTTACTAATCATTAGCCAATTCCTACCAACTACTAAAATCCCTCATCAGAATAGCTTTCCGTTTAATTTAATAATTTTTAACAGTTTTCAGAAACAAATGTTATGAAACGTGTGTGTGTGTGTATTCTTTGGAGTTATCATTTTATATGTTATTCTGAATCCACTTGGTATCCTGTATTTTATTAATTTATTATTTATTAATTTATTTAATCCATTCCTGTATTTTACGACAATATTTTTGCAAATGACTAGAGCTTCCTCTTGGCAAGAACGCGTAAATCTAAAGGAAACACATACTTTTTAGTAACATTAGATGTTGAGTAAACGGCACCTAGAAGATGGGAGAATTTAGCAATGTTCTCCTAAACAAGATTTATGCCCGCTTGTGTATTCTGCATCACAATCAGATTTTGATAGAGTAAAAATGAAAAGAAATCGCTGTTAAAAGTAGAATTTATTACGTAATGATCCTGAGTGCCTTTTATTTAAATATGAAAGCATTTGTTGAAAGAAACTGTTCGTAAGAGATGGAATGAAATAAAGCTTCAAAAACTGTACAATCCTCAGGTATAGAAAATAGTGAGAAATAGTGTCTGTTCAGCGCATCATAAAGCAAGTCGTCAGTCATAACTGAGATATGGTTTCTAAACACTATTATATTCCCCAATGAATCAGATAAGAAAAGATGATCCCTGAACCAAGAAATTTCATATTTTATCAACAAATAATAACAAATAGACACATGTGTGACGTTTCTTGCAATAATAAAAAGAAACTATAAATAAACTCAAGTAATTTTGCAGTGATGCCGGTTCGTTTTACCAAAGTCTTTCTTACTAGAGTAGAGCGGCCATAAATCCCCCTTCGAATTTACTCGATTACCCGTGAAGACGTATCTGGAGACTTCCAAGAAAATAGACGGATATTGATCTGACGCTTGCCTGTCACACAGCTCGACATCAGGTACTAAAAGTCAAGGCTTCACATTTCAACTGATATCCGATTTCTTTGGCTGTCATTCACGACATCTTTACAGTACGGC
Source organism: Stegodyphus mimosarum (assembly GCA_000611955.2). Classification (NCBI taxonomy): domain Eukaryota; kingdom Metazoa; phylum Arthropoda; class Arachnida; order Araneae; family Eresidae; genus Stegodyphus; species Stegodyphus mimosarum. Next base: position 12,847 of record KK120345.1, read on the forward strand.
GGTACTTATTCTACGCCTCTTGTATTGTTCTTCATTTCGAACATCTTGGGGTTAAATTTCTTTCGGATAATACCGGTTGCCCCACAGCAATCATTTTACTGTTTGATTTCATGCATTCGAAATACTTTCCTTTCCAGAGAAATCGTCAGATCTCTCCCAAATGTTTGTGGCTGATAAGTAGGCAAAGCCGACCATGACGGTTAAACTCGAGAACTAGAAAAAAATTTGGGAGAAAAATCGTAGGAAATCATTCGCCAAATCTACAATTCGATGTCATACCTGACAACAGATTGTGTAAGGGACAAAGGTGAGCTAACGTTTATTGCTTTATTCACTATGTGTAGTTGCATCTCCTGAATAAAATATTCAGTTCCTTTGAAATTTTGATTATTTTTATTCCCATACATGTGCATCATATCTACTGAATTTCATCTTATTCAAATCAACTCTTCCTGGTGAGTCGTTGTTTTGTTTAAGAATGTATATGCGTTATTCAATAAATATTTATTTCTATTACATCATTATAAATTCATTTTAATACTTTTCTGTACAAAAATGTCTTATGTTTATTTCAGGAATGGGCTATGTTTTCTAATTTATTAATGGAAAACTGTCGCTGAAAAAATAGTAACATAATTAAAGAGTAGCAGGTATAGACAGTTTTAAGTTTCTTATATAATAGACCTAGTAAAGTTTAAATTGTATTGCTTGTGAAACTTTAAAAACTTTTCTATAAAGTTTTAGTCCCAAATTTGAATAGTTAACAGTGTTGTTGTATAAAGGTTTAATGCATGAAAATGAGATATTATGGCGACATTAAGTTACACACCGGGATCTCTTTCGTAATAGCGCACTCTGGTGACAATTGTTTCTAAACAAAAGATATATTTAAATAATGAATTAAAAATGACTGATTTTGAAAACAAATAACGGACAATATTTACTTTGACTACAAGCAAACTTTTGTCAGGTATAAGTAATAGGCAATAATGTGGGCTAAAATCTGCTGAAATTGGTTTTGGACTTTTTTCTGAAGTCTTCACTTCAGAGCTTCGGCAAAAATAATTCCTATTTAAACATAGTTTTTCCTGTCATCATTTAATGATTCCCTAAGAAGTAAGCATTGTGAAGAGGCTAGAAACCTCCGAAAAATAGATGAATAAAATGCAGAAATAAAGGCTAATGATCAAATGTTAGGATTAATCCTATAACAGAAGTTTAAAACTAAAAATTTACTAGTTAAAGAAATACTAACATGTTCTGTTACAGACCAAATCGCGTGAAGTAATACTCTCTAGAATGGTGTGTGCGCAAAAATGATACTTCAATCAGGAAAACATTTATATTAACAGTTCATTTCAACAGCAATAAATTTTCCTAAACCTACGAAGTAAACATCTTAGAATAGTTGTCTTAGAACACAGAGTAATAATGAATAATTCATTATAAGTTTAATTAAATAAACTTTAATCAAATTCAAGTAAATTATTATTAAAAATAATATAAATAATTGCAAGTCAAATAATAAATTTATAATTATGCTATAACCAAACTCATTAGAAACCTTTTAATGATGTTTTCCATTATAAAACAACATGTGCCAAGCTATTTGTACTAAAAGCCCCCATTGCACCAATATTGCCTTTTGGCTGCAGTCAAGGTAACATTGCTATTACCTTTCGTAAGTTTTCCAGCATTTAAAATAAGTAGTATTATAATTTAAAAATAAAATTAATTTCCACTACGTAATAAATAATACTACGTAATAATAATACTACACTTATGTCAATAAATTAAGGATAATGCAAAATCAGGCAAAGGAAGAGTTAGAAGCAAAACAAATTTCACATATTTGTAAAGCTTATTTATTAAACAAAAAGTAAAGCGCAAAAAAGATGCTATATGTTTGATATTATTAAAAAAATTAGCGATTTTTTCTCCCTGGAGCAAATTACAAAAAAACTATTTACAAAAAGCAATATTACATGGTTGGTATGATTGTTAATACATTGTATTTCTCCCAGACGATGCACTACAGTCCGTACAACGCCTAGGCATGCTGAGTATCAAATTATCGATCTGATCTTGGGGGATATTACACCACTTAAAAAGCAATGCTCTCCGAAGTTCCGGTAGACATGTTGGAGGAGGTTGACGGGCTGCAACTCGTCGGCCAAGCATATCCCACACGTGCTCTACTGGATTCAAGTTCGCTGAGAATGCTGGCCAGCCCATACGGGTGATATCCTCCGATTGTAGGCATTCGCTTACGATGTTTTCACGGTGAAGACGGGCGTTGTCATCCATAAACACAAATTGTGCGCCCATGGCGCCCCGAAACAAACGTACATGTTGTTCCAGAATGACGTCCCGATAGATTTGGCTTGTCATGGTTCCAATTTGAACATGCAGGTCAATTCTGGAACCCAGAATAATTCCACCGCAAACGAGCACTCTTGCACCACCGTAACGGTGTCATTCAATGATGTTTTCTTGGTGGTAACGGGTACCTGGAGCTCTCCATATGAAAGTCCGGCGAGAATCAGACTGCAAGCTAAACCTGGACTCGTCGGAAAACATCACACAATTCCATTGTTGCGGTGTCCACAATGCATGCTCTCTACTCCAGCCTAACCGCATACCGCTATACCGGTCCTCATTCGGCATTGTAACGCTGATGCGACCTGTGCTGTAAGGTCTACTCACATTACCATCATCTTGGAATCGTTGCCAAAGCCTGGAGATGATACTCTGGGCAATTCCAAGTTAGTCTGATACTTCCAGTTGGGTACGCCCACATTCCAGACGGCCGATAATTCTACCACGTAAAAAATCATCCAAATGTGTCCTTTGTGTCATAACTATTCGGTTATTGCACTGAAATGCTTATAAAGCGCCTGCGAACAGTTTAACTTCTTTACCTCTATTCCTTATATATCACTCTCTTACACTCTCGTCATTGTGACGTACCATCGGTGTCATCTGGTTACTTCCTGAAATTTGCATATTCTTGAAGATGTGTGCAGTGATTTTACAGGTGATATATTTATTTTAGAGTTCGATTTGCGCGTGACTCCGAATTCACCCTAATTTATGGACATGAGTGTAAATAATATTTCACTACGTTCTTTGTTTATTGAACTAATTGACGTAGGAAATAAATGTTACGTTCAGAAACATTTTAACGCAGTCGAAATTAGTTTATGACAAAAATGTATTTCCTCGCGGACACTTCAAGTTGACGCATCCATTTTTCTGGAAAGCATTGTTCAGCGAGTGTTTTTATATAACAGAAAAGATCCTTGTTCAAAGATAACGATTACAAAAGAAACGTTTATTAACAGCATTCTAAGCGAACCAACCATGCACTTAACTGAATTCTGGCTGATAATCCACGTTAGGGCATTTATCTTTTTGTAGTTAAACGCTTGATGCGTGTATAAAATGCAAAATAACCAAAAGGGATACGAAAAACTACGTATTTTAGAATGCTGCATTCTAAAAGTTAAAAGGATTGCTGAGAGACTTAATATCTGATGCCATATAAGTCACCTGTCTTAAATGACGTTCCTTACTCATACCGGCCCTCTAGGGGTCGAATCGGTAAACCCGATGAACACAGCCAGCAGAAACGTTCTGTACAGAGAATTTCATTCCTTAGTTAATGAAAGGATGATCAACAGTGAGAGCAATATATTTTTATTAAAACGTACTTTTATGGAACGTAAATAACACTATATTCATATAAAATTTATTTGCACTGATAGTTTGTAATTCAGTCTAAACTAATATATTAATCAGCAAATTTGTTGAATAAATAACCCTTCACAAAATGTTTGAATCTTAAGGGGTTTATGTGAATGAAAAAAACGTTTTTTCGATATAAAGTAATAGTAAAAAAAACAGTATAGTAACAATTTGTGCAGAAGCCACGTTAGATTCAATGCACGCCATTGCGCTATGGTTAAAAACAAAACAGAAATAAAAAAAATTATGTTTACCATCCTTAATTAAACGTGCGTGTTCAAATTCTTTCATCTCCTGGAGTAATGTAATGGTAAAATGCATTTGATACCGTTAATTAAATGAAAGGCAAAAATAATGAAAATATAATTATCAGCATCAACTAAGCTAATAAATAACAGAATTATTGCGGAAATGAACTTACTGATGTTGAGTTTCGTATGCAAAGAATATTTAATTATTCGTGCATTGATTTAAGACTCTTAGGGAAGCAGAACAAACGTATTGACCACAAATTAACCAGAAAACGCTTGGCTAATTATATTTAATTAATGTTATCTTCATGAAATTACAGATACTTTGTTGTCAATTATTTTAATATTTCGAAGACAAAAGAGATTTAATTTAGCCTTCTAGGATTTTGCTCATTTAGTTTACAACTTCATTTTTATTATTACGTATTACTATGCAACGTATGAAATGTTAACTTTAAGTAAAATAATCCATAAATTTTTATAGTTCACCTTTAGGTTTTATTTAACTATTATTTTCTAAATGATTAAAAAAAGTTTATAATTTATAAGGTATTTCCCCCGCTCTGTTTTAAATTCCTGCTTTAAGCCGTTACTTCTTCCAGAAATAAAATATACCTTAAAATGCAAAAACTCGAAATTCCTGAAATTAAAATAAATAATGTAAGTATTTTTTTAAAATTTTAAATACGACTGCTGGATTTTGTGAACACAGAAAATTAGCGCATGCTTTTTTATTGAAAACATTTTAAATTCTTTCGATTGCACACTTGAAAGTTGCTAAGTTAAGTGCACTAAGTATATTTTAATGACATTCTAAATAAAAATTGCCCCAAAAAGTCTTTTGTAATTTCCAAAGCCTAAATTCTGTTTTTGCAAAGCGGGGAATATCAAGCCATTTCTGAAACGAATCAGTATTTACATTATAATATATTTTTCCCGTCTTCTTAGCGTCAGCACGCTCGGCGCATATTCGAGAGGTCCATGAGTGGAGTCTCGGCGAAGGCATTGCTCATTTTGTATCTCTCCTGCTTTACAAGAAATACTGTCTCTACAAATTTTCAAAATAAAGCTAAAAATTCTATGAAAAGTAGATTAAAAAAATAATTTTTGACAACGGGACAGAAATGTGCTTAATTTTCAAAAGATCCGTGCATTTCAGATATTATCTTTCCCGCACGTATGCTGATATTTATCTTCATTCTTAGGCAGCATAATTTGCTATATCATTTCCTGAGGACAGCACTGAGACAGGAAGCCACGAAAGAAGTTTACGATACTCAATGTACAGTTACATAAGGCCATAAGGTACAGTTACATAGGAAAGTTATTTACGTTGTTATATTTGCTGATTATTTATACGAAGAATACAGGTATGCCATTACCAGAGGCATAAACTGTGTTTTCATAAAGAGCACGGCTGCTGAACACCACATATATCGAAAGTATATTAATAAATGAAAATTAGAATTACACGTGTTTGAAAGTTGAAAAAGGTATATGCGCATTAATATGTAGTTAAAATTATATATTCCGAAAACAATTAAACGCATATAATGAATGTTTTATATTCTTCAGATTTAAGGTCTCAAATGAAAAATTTTCAAGTAAGTTTAGCAAATAATGTACGCCATAATTCAGGTTTGCTCTATTTACGTATTAAAGATGCACTATAATATATTTCCAAATGTAATCTGCAAGTGAATTACATTAATTACTGATAAAATTTTTTATAAAGCATTGATAAATATGAAACGCGGTACAGTTAATACTGACATTAGTAAAATCAGCTACTCAGTCTCATAAATTTCTCTGATCATGCTACGAAAACTGTTAGTATTTATAGACGGTATCAATTTGCGCAAAAGTTTATTATTACTTACAGCATGAATATGCCTCGTGTTTTATCATCTATATGTACATTTTCTTTACGTTTTATCATCTTTAAGTAATTTTTGTTTTTTAGAGAATGATGAAAATCTAACTATCGGTAGAATTAAGCCTTTCAAAAATTGCCTTTCAGTCATCCTTCAAATAAAAAAATCTGGATGTGTACAATACCAGACTTCCTTGCACGGAGTATTAAATTATACACATTTTTCCTGCCTTTCATTTAAACTTCTTCGAACTTCATTAAAGATATAATTCTCATATAATTAATTCAGTTCTCACTTCGCGACAAGGCAAAAATACATAAAAACTCAAAATGTATGTATTAAAAATTAAAGGTACAGAAAAACATAAAGTACCAAATACAATTAACACAATTTAAAAAAATTACAATTAAATTTACAGTTTCAACACAAAAACAAGCAATCCTGCAGATTTTTTGGTGCACAAAACTGAAGGTTGATTTTTGGTCTTACTCGGCAAAGAGACATTGGAGGCATAGAAACTAAATTAATTTGTTGTAGAAGCTATGTTGAGTCAATATATGGGATAATTAAATAACTTGAATGAAAATTCCAGAATTAAATAAGCGAAGCTTTGCCGGAAACGTAAGAATACAAGGGCAAGTCTGTTAATATTGAGTAGGTGGCTATCTCACTAAATTGACTAGATATAGCCAAGATGGCGATGGTTTTGTCGACTAACTTTTGTGGCTAAAACTTAGGCGAGAAATCGTCAAAATTCGCTAAACTTGGAGACCATTTGGTGACAACTGCGTCCGGTGCCTTTTTCACAGTAATAGGTATTGTAATTGAATAATTGTATTTGATGCTATATGTAACTTTAACCATATTACGTCCCTTATATGCTTTGCATTAATTTTGAAAGTTGTAAGGTACTATAAATCTCTTCACTGCCAGCAGAAATATATATACTTCTGCGGAAAGAATCAGTCTGTGAGTAGTTGATGTCTCAATCAGCTACGCAATCAATGTAATCAGTCTCTTGAGTAGTCTCTGAGTAGTTCAGCGTGCGTTCGAAGTACTGAGCTAGCTCCTTGTTTACTCCGTTCTTAACATGGGCTTTTCAATGTGCTGGCGATCTGTGAGAAGATATGTAGGGTTGTTTTTCAGGGAGTTTCCAGAACTCTGAAGTGTTTCTTTTGGTAAAATAAGTTTTATCAAGCTATTATCAGTTCTGTGTGCATTCAATCTATCACCAACCCGTACTCAAGCAACAGTATGCACAGTCATCCTGTAGTCTTAACAAAGACTCCATAAAAGCCTTTATTTTTTAGGCTGATATCAATGAAGTTCCTTCAGTATAGTTCAATAGTTCTTTATTCAGTTCCCTGCATCGATGAAGAAAAGGAGGTGTTGGGTGTTAACTTCGAAGAACAAAAATAATTGTTAGACATTCGAGGAAACCCGAAAATCCAAATTTGTAGACACAACGTGGCATTACATTTGTATTTTAGCATGAAATCATTAAAGACAACAGATGTTTTTCTATCTTTTTTTTAACTTTATGCTTCAAAACATGAGCAATATACTACTAATAAAACAGCACTATTTTCCCACCTACAGAAGAAGATTGTTGTATTAATTTAGTGATTATCTCTGAAATTTAGGGCCCATTTTTGTCTCGATAGATTGTGCAGAATATATTAGAGACATTCACTAACTAAATGTTAATAAACATAACTAGAATTCTACTATTGCTACAGCTGCTTCTTTTTTACTACTAGTAATACTACTAATAATAGTAATAACAATTCGAAATTTGTGCCCCGACACCCTTGGTTTTTCCGTTAGCACATCGTAAAGTAAAAGATTTTTGGAAATAATAGTTGCATCTCTATTGTGCTAACCATGAACAAAGTAGTATAGCAATTATTGAAAGTTCACAAGCTTCTCTTTCAGACCGCTTGCAATGAAATCATTTTGGATGACGTTTCACGTAGATGATATATTTTTATCTATATAAACTGCAGATGATAATCGTAAATAGTCTTGTCTTATATGTGATATTTAATTTTCTTTCTAGTTTTTCAAATAAAATTTTAGAAATGTCTTACACTACCATATTATACTTTGAAAGATCATTGCTGGAGTAGATTTGATCTAATAGTTAGAAATTTTGCTAAAAATAATAGGAAAGAATCCTTTTTTCGTACATGAGAGTACTGAATCTGTGTTTCGAGTTCGGGATTTGAAAAACCATAAGAAATGTGTAGAGACTCTCAGTATTCGGAACGATGCAGCAGATTAAACCGTAGCTCAAAACTTGGAGAAATTAGCATGTACGTGATATTTCTACATTCATAGAAACATTCCTTTTGTACTAAAACAAGTTATTCTTTGTAAATAACTAAGGTAATATACAGAGCTTAATCTTCCTACTACCTGCGAGTTTCTTAATTATTGTTTAGAATTTTCATTCTAATAGTCTGAGGAATAACATTCGGTATGTGGATCCTCTGAATACCACATGCGAAATTCAACTTTTTATATGAAAACACCTAGATTTATTTATTTATATTTTTTTTTATAAAACATCGAAACAACAATGTTTAATGATATTCATGACTTTTCAACATAGAAACGGTGGTTTTTACTTTAATGAGCTCTCATGTATTTATTAAAATTCGAATAATGTGAGCCAACTTTTTTTAAAAATACAAAATATTTATCAGATCATTATTTCAGCTTTTTAAAAATTGTATGGCTTTATCGAAAATTCTTAACTCCCAGATCTTCAGGAAAAATACTTTTTTCATTATCCAATTCGATGTCTCCCTGAGGTCTCATCACATAGATTTTTGCCATAACAGTTAATGACCTGTATAATTAACACATTAATCTTTTGATCGTTATCGGAATATTGTAAACCATTTTCAAAGAAACTATAGTAACTCAATTTTTCTTTTACTTCTTTCGAGTATGGGGAAGTTTCAGACTGCTGAGTTATTAATTTTAATAGCTAAAAACTGAAGAATGTGTAAAACATCAAATGCGTTTTGCTTTTATTCTCATATCTTGGTAATGAAACGAAAAGAAAAGGCGTGGTGAGATATACTGTTTAGAATGCCAGACTAAGTGTAAGCTACAGATAAATTGCAGTTTTTCTTAAAATCAAAAAAATAAATTGTCATTAAATATTTTGCCATTTTAAAATGATACTTAATGACATTGTTTTTCAGTTTTTATTAAGGAACAAATTCTTTGTAAATACGGTACTAATTGTTGTGTAGCAATTTCACGTAACACTTAATTATATAAGTTTGACTTAAGATTTAATTTTAATTATTCTAAATTTATGCTACACAACGTTATTTTATTTAAAACCTTGTATTTATATTTGCTTTAGTTTAATTTTAATTAGGGGTTTTGGTACTTTAAGATTTGTACGTTTCTTCCACTGGTTACTCGTAAACGCGTTGAAACAGACAATGGAATTAGGTGCTTTCCTACGTAATAAACTTGATTTAAAATTACTTAACCTAGGTTGATTCTCATTTAACTTGTATCATAGGATGCAGAAAAATTAGCCTTTTAATTTAAGAGTACTTTCAAGTTTTTAGCTTAAATAGTTTTTAAATTACAGCTAATTATTCAACGAAATTTTTTGCACTTCGTGAGATTTTTGGTTTAGGGGGAAAGGAGTGAAAAGGGTCACTTTTGCAGTTGATTTCTAAGCCTTTGCTTAGGAATTTTTGTTCGGTTAGGGTGGGTTGCTTTGGGTTTGTTAGTTTTCCCACGCTTGCAACGAATTCTTGGTTTTACCTTTGGCGGGCTTGGCGAGATTCGATTTTTTGTTCCAGTTCAACTCCTCGATTTTTGGACGATTGTAGCAGGGGTTTGTTCGAGGTGTAGAGTTTAAGATTTGTTCATCCTCTTGGCGAGATTTGGCGATATCTGGTGTCCTGACTTGACAAAAAGGCGGTGCAGGTGGGATTTCGGGCTCTTAACAGCTCTTCGCTTTTTTTTTTCCTTCGGCTAACTAGAAGTTATTTTCTCGCGTGCCTTGAGCACGTTGTTTCTATGGGACAGGGAGGATGACATTGCCTTTTAGATGGGGCTTATGGCTCCTTTTCGCCTACTTCCGACTTCTTGGCTTTTAAGCTTTAAATTTAATGGTTCTTCAAAATGAAAAGGAAATATTCTTCAATCGAATCTTTTTCAGTACTTCAATCGATTCTTCTTCAATACTTCAATCGAATCGAATCAATTCTATCTTATGATGAAATTTCATTGTCAAAATTTTGAACTTCAGACTCTGTCTGCCCCTTCAATTTAAAAAGAAAAGAAGAAAGAATGTCTTCATCTACCTGAGTTTTCCTGATGAATCTGAAATTCATCTAACAGAAGGCCTCCACTCGTTGAAGCTACAAGTTCCTGCGCTCCGGGAAAATCCTGCTTTTCGGTCTCCATCATGCTGCCGTCGGTTGACGATCCAAGTCATCGATCCTACATCTTGCAGACTTGAATTTTTTCAGTTTTCAACTTAACAACTCTTCAAAGTTCCATCATGTGGACAGATAAGACACTTTTTTTTGAACTTTTAATAGTTAATTTTAATTCTTAAGGAAATTATTTATTCAAAATTTACTGATTTAATTATTTCTTGAATTTAGTAAAGATTCCACTATTATCAGAATTTAGGATATTTATTTTTTTTAATTAAACGTTTGCTGTAAAGAATTTTGAATGTAGAGAAATTTAAATCTTTAATTCCTTTTGATGATTTGCTGCTTTAGCAGAGATTGAACTAAAATTTGTTAGCAGTCTCAAATTGCTCATGTCTAAATTCTAAATTTTTCTTAATATTGGGTATTTTGGTGTAACTCAGTTGGATGAGCATGATAGTAGTTTCTTTTATTTTTTTTTCTTTTGGTGCAATACTATAAATATTTAACTCTGTTCTTAATTATTAGAAATTTTTACATGTTCTTGGATGAATAATGTGTAAGAACCTTAGAACTGTTAAATGTAATAGAAATTATTAGTTTTATATCTTAACTCATGAAGACAGTCATTTCTTAACTAATAGTTTTGTGAATTGAAGTGGTTCTCGTAGAAATTACTGAATTAGTGAAAACCAATATAAATGTTTAAATTTTTTTTTCTTAATTAATGGTTGGTAGTTCCCGGGGACAAGTGTAATTTACTAGTGTAATTTTTTATAATAGCAATTTGATTGATATCAGTGTCTAATAAACTATAGTTTTAGTATTACTGATTTATGTGTTTACTTGAATTTATGATAACACAACATAGTTCACCAGCAGCAAGGTTCTTCGGGTTGTTGAAACTAAACTTAAAATTAATACACAACGCAATGTCTGAATTTGTTTGGTCACCTAGTATTTTACATAATATGATACGATATTGAATATTTTATCCTGAAATTCTTGTTTTAGTAATTTGTAAGAGAAGTTTACTTGTACATTTCTGGAGCATTTTTAGTGCTGAAATGTAAAACTGAAATGTGATATGAAACTAATCTAGTATAATATGGTACGAAGTCCTATTATATTTATTTAATCAAAATAACGTTTGGTTTAGAATTACATGCATTGATTCTTTTAGCAGCACCAATCTTGGTGGAATGACAGCGTATGCGTCTCCCATCAACTGTCAGAATGGTTTATACAAATGAAGGCCTGCAGTGTTAACTGAGCCATATTAATGACATTTATGAACAGTGTTAGCAAACGCATCCTGGTTAAAAAAATCACACGTAGTTTATTTTTCTACTTTAGACATTATATAAATAAATTTTGTAAGGAATATTCTCATTCCTTTAAGTGCACTTCGTGGTGTAACCCGAAAGCAGTCTTCTAGCTGTCAGAAAGTCCAGAGTTTGAATCCCAGCGGGTACATTGTTGATTTTTCATGTTTCTTGCTTCGATAACATTAGTGAATCAACAGCTACAGAATATTGTCTATACCTTAAGGATAACTTATCAAACGAAAATTAATTGGAACTCTCTGTTTTACTTTTATTAAGCTTTGGTATGTATTATTTAAGTAACACTTGAGAACAACTAGATACATTGTGATAGTTTAAAACGTGCCAGAAGCATTTTGATTATCTAAAACGAAATTTAATAAATAACTTTGCCAAAGTTTGAGCTTGATTTATATGGTAAAAATTAGCTTGATAATAAAATGGAAGCAGATCCAATAATTAGATTAAAATGGTCAAGTCTTTATCAATGTTTACCATTAGAAATACAGGAAAAGACAATAAAAGCTCGAATTAAGGAAACTTATCAATACTCAAGCAAAAAGTACTACTGAGCAGTGATAGTTTAGTATGGTTGTAAATTGAAGCGACCGGATTGAAGGCATTATATTGTTTCTCCTAAGCGTAATGTGGATGCAAGAATTTCTCATCCAAAAAGTTCTCCACAAAGTTGAAAGCAATTTCATTATTCATTTTGGTGACTGAAGACACAGCTGCATACATTCGCACACATTTTAGATATCATATGAAAACTCGAAAGATCCTTGTGTACAGTTAAGTTTTAAATTTCTATTCATTCTCGTTATCTAACTGATGAATGTTCTCAACGAAAAGGTATTTTAATCAAATTTAAATGCCCTCCATGCTACTAAATAATTATTTTGAGAATATATTTAAACATATGTGGTGAACTAAAGTATTAATTAAACTTTGGCTAATTTTAATCCAAAGAGAAAAGCCATTCGAAACTAATTTCTACGTTCATGAAAACGTTATTTCATTTTTGAAGAACATATTGACGTATGCATATGATAATTTAAATGAATGAAACATAACAGATGTATATTTATTCTTTGAAAGAAACTGATTAGATATCTTCTTTGATATGCAATTCTAATTATTAAATTAAGAAGTGTCCTAGCATATAAAGAATAAAACTCTAAAATTATCATCTAGCAAAGCTACTGTAGCGGATCCGCGAAACGCCAGAGCTAATACTGCGAGAGAGAACTGAATATTAGCTTCGGAGCTATAAAGCCGCATTGATTTCTGAGAAACGATACTCAGTTTCAAGCCTAGATCTCATTCCGACCAAGTTTGACTGATTGATAATAAGTTTACCTATGCAGTAATAAAGCAAATACCACTCTCACTGAGAATGAAAAATTAGCGCCATTACACACAAACGTTTGGAGTCCATAACGGACAATATAACAATATATTGGACTTTTAACCATAAACGCGCTTTGTTTGGTATGCGTAAAGCGAACATTTCCCTTTTTATCTAAACGCATGAAAATAACGTTTACTTTAGATTAATCTATATTATGGGTTATTAATTGTTTACTGATTTTGCATAATTCACATTTTGTTATTTTATTTTCAGTTAGATAACATTTTGAATATGGATTTAGAAACAGCTACAAAAACCTATTTTCCTTTAATTAACATGAAATTTAGCAATCCTATTTAATCTGATAAATCAAAGACTGTAGTAGATTTACCCTTCTAGAAACAAAAGTCCATAACACTTGACGTTATTTCATTCAGTACACTCGCGTGCAAAGTTAAGTATTTTCACATCATTTTGAACATTTGGAAAACTATTGGACAGATTTTAAACAAAATCTTGTATGTGTATATATATTTATAACGGAGAAAGAGATGCAACTTTCAAAAGTCATTTTATGTACTATTGATTATCAGCAAAGCTCATAATGCTGGTAAGTCCAACATTCAGGAAATTGAACCACATTGAGACGTTGAACTGAAAATGAGTTTAATATGGGTTATGGTCTCCTCTCACAGCCGGACAGGTTGCGCAGCATGATGTTATTTTGGACAGGAGCCTGTTGCAAAGTGCATCTGGCAGTCGACCCCAATCCTGCAGCAAGGCACTTTTCAACTCTGCAATGGTTCATAGAGGGGGATGGCAAGATGAAATTGCCGTCCCAAGAGCGTCCTACACAAGCTTTATAGAGTTAAGGTCAGGAGATATTGTTGGAAAATACATGCAGCGAATGTACTAAGTTTTCAGGTAATCATCAATCAGCTGTGCCCTATATGGGCGATGGATCTCGTCTATAATCAGGAACCCAGGACCAGATACGCTATTCAGGCTAAGTAGCGACGTATCTGTAAAAGACACGGTGCTTTACTGAAGTCTGCTCCAAAATCCATGTTGTCTTCTCCATAGTACACACGCTTTCTTGTGTGCTGTAGCGAGCGGGACGCAAACAGTGGGTCTTCTGGTATGTATCCTTACCTCTGGAAATCTTCAAGTTCTGTGGCAGCATACAGCTCACTTGAGATCCGTGAAGATGTAGCAGTCCTGTGTAGCCAAGCTGAAAGCGTCAAAAGGATTCTCATACGTCGCTGTGGATCTTTCTCAACCTTGCCTTGGTCTTCTCGATATGGACCCAGTGTTCTGGAACTCTTCCACAAATTGTTAACTACTTTAAGCCTTCCACTGAATTCGGTAGCCACCTGCGCTTGTGACTGGTCTGCTTCCAATCTACCGACAATTCCCCATTTAATTTCATCATTCATAAATTCGTCGATACTAATTTTACCTTAGGTAATTTCTCAAATCTTGCGAGCAACACGGCGAATTTCGTGGAAGAGCACACAATTCGCCGGACGTCCTTTGTGCACTTACATCCAATTTATGGTCACAACTCTGCAGACATGCACGTGTACGGCTACGAACTGGACTCTGATTATTTGCCTAATTCTTTGGAGGCATAATAAATACCTTCAATTCAATACGTTTCATAAAAACAGAAATAAACTACAAATTCTCTTAATTTTTCACTCGAGTATATTTTATAAATTACGGTTATTTCTTGAACTTAAAATACTTATTTGCCTGTTATTGAATTATCATTGTAATAACATGCTGAATTTTCATACAGATAAAATTTTAATGAAATTGTTAGAAACAGGAAACTTCTAAATTAATAGTATGCAATGTTATAATTTGATAAAATATTATAAATCATTAAATTAACAACAAAGAAATGAGTATATGCTTTAATTTTATGATATAGTCCTAATTATTTCAGAAACTATACGAAAATGGAGTATTTAAAGATAAGTATTGTTGTAGGAAATCAAATATGTATTTGAGGCATGCATTCAATTAAACATTGACCTTTCGTACATACGATTATGGTTAATATTATGAGAAAGATAAATCTATAAAAATTATTGGATATTTTATTCATGTTATTACAGAACATTTAATTTATTCTAAGACATTTTATTCCAGTAATAATTATAATAAATCATTTACAGTGTAATTATTTACAGTAGTGTAAATGACTCATTAAAATGCAATATATTTATTAATTAAGTTTGTGAGCTTAAAATCGAAAATCGAACAGAATGAAATCGAATATCAAGCTTAAAAATGGGAGCATAATTAAAATTTTGGGCAAGCGATTTGTGAACAAACGTATATATTCCTCAAACTGGTTCCTATGAAATTAAATTTATTTAACCTGTCCATACATTTAAATGTAAATATCAAAATCATATTAAATAGTGAATTATATAGCTTCAAGAGGTTGAAAGTAATTTAAATTTTTTCTTGAACACGATGCTAGATTCTTAAATTTGGAAACATTATGCTATCCAATACAAATGTTTTTATTAATAAAATTCATACAAGAATGAGTTTAAGGTTTGTCATCAATATGCATTTCATAACTGATTTTAGAATTCCAAAATTTTTCTACCGCGCCCGTGATGAATACATAAAAACACTGTTGCTCTTTCATAAAATTATCATTCCTTTTCCATTACCTGGATTAATTTTTATGTGATATGAGTATATGAAAAACAGAAATCGATTTAGGTAAAATATAATAATTCATTATGTATCTTTGAATTCTACATTTTCTATACTCCGACCAGTCATAAATAAATACAAGATACAACGTCAATTAATTTGTTTTTTGCATAAAATTGTTTACTATAACAGACTTCATCAAAATACTATCTTTTTCTGCCGACCTTACGATTTGAGTTTTTATGTTGGTAAACACATAAAGGATTTTCAAATATTGTCCAAAATCCTAATTTTAAACATTAATTTAACTGATTGTGAATAAATAAATTAATTTATGATAAAGGAATTATATCACTGTAAGGCAATAAATATTATAATAAATTTGGCTGATGTACTTTTTAAGCTATACAAGATCGGATAATGCAAAATTCGAATGCAATATTCCGTTTGAGAAGAAATGAGAGCGAAAAATTAAAGTATTAACATTCATAAGGCAGAATGTTAAGTATATATAACATAAATTTATGTAATTTAAAATAGTGAATAATTATCTTTATAATTTTATTTGATTAGATGGTGGATGTTAAGCGTACCTCAGATTATTTTATCATTTTCATTTACAGAAAAGGAATGTAGAATCTCACCTCAAATAGCGGGAAAAAAGTTTGAGAAATGAAACCTGAAGTAAAAAAGGACTTGATCGTCCCTGGGCAAAATAAAAAAAAAATATAATACATTTTCAGATATATGAAAATTAGGAAAATATGCATGAAGAGTCTACAAAGTATTAAATAATTACCATCAGTTCATAGATTTTGCGCGTCTGCATCTTACCAACTTCAGAAATCAAAACAATTTATTTTTTAATGTATATATTTTAATTTTCATTTCCTTCTTATTTTGGAAAAAACGCAAAGTTTTCCTTTCTACTTATATGTTCCAAAGTTTATCAGAACTTTTTAAGTATGTAGATAGTCCAACGCATGACGAAGAGCCCATGAATATTTCCCTTGCCCTATTATACTAAAGGTAACATTGCCTAAGCCTAAAAGCTCTAAAAATATCCCCCATTTGCTTTTGGATATTAAATGCTCTAAGTTTAAATTATAGGGGCTTTAACATTTTCTTACACTCTTCCAGAATGTAATATATTTTATCCTTCTTATCATACAGTCGTGAATTCTTAATATCCTTATAGTCAGTTTCGAAGCACAAATTCTTTGTTAGTGAGGTAATCATCTACGTTCTGCTTACTGCTCTTCACGCCAGTAACATCCAGATTTGAGCCCTGCTTTTCCCCTAAAAGCACAAACATTAATTTGGTTTCAAAGCTGAAAACTCATCTTAAAGTACAGGAAGTTCAGACTTGACTTATTTTTTAATGGATTCAAGTAATATTATGTTTTTTTAACTTTCCGTAAGAGTTTGAAATAAGGAATTTTTTATCACTGAGTTGAGCTTGAAAATCAGATAGATGGCTTAAGTACGAATTTCTGAAATTGAGCCACCATTCTTACTTTCTTGGTATATCAACCAATTCAGTGTTACATATTCCTATATAAATGGAACTACCTACTCCTTAATCTCTTTGAAAGCTACCTACTCCTTAATAATTAATATAATTACACAGTTACTGCTAATTCTATGTTTAATAGTTATGATAATAAATATATGAATTCTTTTATTATATAGTAATTAAATTCCATTAGTAATTACGAAATCAAAAATTATTCACTATATTTCAATAACTGATATTAAGGTTGTATTTCCTAGAAAGAGAACAATAATTCTACGTTTAATCAAATTGAATACAAAAACATTCCCTAATCTTTCGAATCACAAATTGGACGAATTTTCTTTTTATTTCAAAAAGAAAGGAAATAATCAATTTCCTTTCTTTCTAAAAGGAAGACTAAGGAATAAAAACTTATTATGAAAAGCTATTACGTAAAGCAAAATTCATACTCTGTACTTATTAAGAAACAAATATAAGAGCGAAGTTTAAAAATAAAAAAAAAAACTTAGCCGTATTTAATAAAAACACAAAAGTGAATTTTGATAAATGAAGTATGTATATATATAAACTACTGAATTCGATTGGTTATTTCTTCAACGCATGAGTAAATCTGAACTCGAGCACGAAAAACAAAAATTCTCTTCAGAAATGATTAAAGTGTGACACTCAGGGCCAACCTCAAGACGACGCCTGATGATCCAATATACACTTGGGATAAGGTCTAATAAAATTACAAAAGCGTGCTTTTTAATGGATATTTATGAAATCAATAAAATTAAACTCCCCAATATGTTAAGAACTTTTTAGATTCAGATTAGAGGGCTGTGACTAAATGGCGGTCACGAATATTTGGATTTTTAAATAGAATCTTTTTATATGAACTGAACTCTCACTTCTAATATTCAGTAGATTTTGTGTAAAATTACGTTATATTACTCATGGTATGAATTAATTATGCTGATTAGCACAGGTCCAACTTTTTGATGTATTGTCCATCTTGAAAGAGAATATTTGCAAGCAGTCGTGATGATATATTGAAAACCAAGTGAAATTTTGTCCTTTTTTTGGATGATTTGATATTTGTTTTTCACATCATAGCATTGCATTTATTTTACTGTAAAAAAATCTACAAAATATTAAATTATAGCTTTAATTAATTATTTAATTAACATAAATTAATCAATTTATTAAATTAAAGTTTTTAAAGTAATTTTACTTTTTATTAATATGTAGGTGTCATAATATATATACATAAAGAAATTATACTTTTCGTAAATATGCACAACCCGAATATTGATTAAAAGATTCTTTTACCACTCCATATTAAGTTCTCGGCTATACAGTAATGTTTGCCAGGTAATAACAATGACGTTGCTAAATTCCCTTACTTGGAAAAGCAAAAGTATATTAATAAAAGTATTACAATTTGTTAAAAGTAATTTTGATGTTGTAGTGTAATGTGTACATTCATATTCCATTGTGAATCAAAGTGCATTTTATTTCTGTTGATGCGGTTTTTAGTATTGTTTTTCAAGAGATTTTCTCTTTTTAATAAAATTTTTGACGTCTAAAGCTCCATTTTGAATATGAAGTAGGTATTCGCCCATAAATTGCTATATTATTATTATTATTATTTAACTTTCCCTAACATCCGTCTTCGCATTATTAAAACTGTAACATTTAATTTTGAATTTCTATTTAATTACAATCTATTTGGGTCAAAAATATAACTTTTATAAGATAAAGCAAAAATGATTTGTTTCATTCTTTTAGGAAATCTCTTATTTAGCTCATGTGAAGTTTTCACTAAAAGATTTATTTTATTCCTCACTTGCATAAATTTAATCGCTATATGCATTGAATAATTACTCCGAATTTTTACGTAATTTACTTTTGTGTTCTCCGTGAAAAATTTAAAAGAAATTCACTGCCTCGCAAAATATTCTATTACGTTTTAAATAATCATTTATTATTTTTTTGCAGAAATAAATTCTTTTAAAACGTTGTCATTCAAATTGTAACAATTGAAATAAATGAGTTGTTAATTAAATATGAGTAGTAATGAATTAACATATTTTAGCAAGTAAAATCTATGGGTTATTCAATTATGGCAAAGCACACGAGGGCTATCTGCCTAAAGGGATGGATGCTTCGTGGAGGACTTTCTAAGGGAAACTGGATCGTATACACATGGGAAAAACCACGAAAACGCCCATGCAACCAGCCCGTTCGCGGCAATCGAACCTCGGACCGAACTACCAGTGTTCAGCGTCTTTACCGCTCGGCCGCTGGTGGGCCTTGCTAGTAAAATCATTTAAACTCAAAATAGTATGCATGAAAAATCGATCTAACTGTCAAAAAGTAACATTTGATATACATAGGTATTTTGCTATAAAAAAATTTTTTTGTGGGGTACGCATCTATGATAGATAAAAATTAAAATTTTCTTTGATCATAATTCTATAATAGAAGTATAAAAATAATTACGCAATAAAAAGACAGAGAGATAAATTAGTGTTTCTTGACACTTTGATTTTAAAATACGAGCATGAACTTGTAATTAAAATTTATATAACTCATAAAGTTAGTTACCCATTCTTTTTACCAGTATGTCATTATCTACTAGCCTTTCAATCTCTAAAAATCTCTCCTTTTAAACATACAATACTTCCTCCTTCATGTTTAAATAGTTAAACTAATGTTATAGGATACTAATTTGCTTTAATCTCTTTAATAGACCTCTAATGCTGATACTAATATAATTAACTTTGTAACTTAAATTATTAATTACATTTACAATTATTATTTTCAATGCTTTCTTAATATAATGAAGTCACAAAACAAATACATTTTTTATATATTTGTTGCATATAAATAGTATAATTTATTTTAAAACTTGAGTAAAAATTGTTGTAGCTATAAGCAAGGGTATTTTGGTTTTGCCACATAAATTTATATAATTTTAAGTCATTGCTTCTATTAGAGAACCAAATGAGATAAAAAATTTTAAATTATTAATACGTTTATTATACTCAAAATGTCCGGTTTAAAGTGTAAAAACATTGTCAGTTGTAAAACTATATCTGCAAACCAATTTAATTTTTTTTCTCTGTCTTTAATTTCATGAAGCTAAGATATACACAGTCCAGTCACATTAATGTGACCATCTGTCAAAAGCCAGAATAACCACCTTTCGCAGAGCGGACTGCTGCGAGACGTGCAGGAAGAGAGTCACATAGGTCCCTGAAGGTGTTCTCTGGGATGTTGAGCCATGCCGACTCTAATGCCGTGGCCAGCTGCGCTAGATTACGCGGTTGAGGATCCATGGCGCGAACAACTCGATCGAGATGGTCCCACACATGCTCGATTGGGTTTAAGTCAGGTGAGTTTGCTGGCCAGGGGAGGACGGTAAACTCATCCTGGTGCTCTTCGAACCACGCACGTACACTGGCAGCTGTATGGCACCTCGCATTGTCCTGCTGGAAGATGCCATCATCCTGAGGAAAAACAATGCGCATGTAGGGGTGAACATGGTCCGCAAGGACAGATGCGTACTTGTATTGATCCATTGTGCCTTCCACAATGATCAGTGAACCTAGAGAATGCCAGGAAAACATTCCCCAGACCATAATGCTCCCGCCTCCAGCTTGGACCGTTCCGGCAATGGTTGCAGGGTGGTTCCTTTCAGAGGTTTCACGCCTTATACGCCAACGTCCATCTGTCCGATGGAGCATAAAACGCGATTCATCCGAAAACGCAACCTGTCGCCACTCAGTGGACGTCCAGCTGCTGTACTGGCGTGCAAATTCTAGCCTTCGCCGTCGATGAACAGCAGTCAGCATAGGTGCACGAACCAGGCGTCTGCTTCGGAGGCCCAGACGCAGCAATGTTCGCTGAATAGTACTTTGGGAGACACTTTTGGTAGCCCCTTGGTTCATTTTGGTGGTCAGTTGCTCAACGGTAGCCCGTCTATCTGCCCGAACGCATCTCCGCAACCGTCGTTCGCCTCTGTCATCTATGGCCCGTGGTGCACCACATTTGCCACGTCGCTGATTTTGGACAGTCCCATTTTGCCATGCACGGTACACTTTTACCACGGCGGCACGCGAACAGTTCACAAACTCAGCCGTTTCGGAAATGCTTCCACCCTTGGCCCGAAAGCCAATGATCATGCCCTTTTGGAAGTCGGATAAATCGCTTCGTTTCTGCATTACGCCAACGATTGAAATGTTTTCCGAAGCCCTCACACACCCTTTATATACGCTCAACTGCACTGTGCTGCCACCTGCCTTCTGTGATTGGTTATTTAACTCTGACATGGAAAGTACGTGGTGGTCACATTAATGTGACTGGACTGTGTATAAAATGGCATAAAATATTATGCAGTTATCATGGAAGGACTGAAAATACACTATTTACCGGAAACGAGCACTACTATTACAATATTTTGGTATTGCGATATGCATTTCTGAATATATTTAGAGAAAATTCTTGTAAAAACGTAAGCTCAGTTGCATCATGTAGAATAATTAATATTTTAAGGTAAATTATCAGATTTTCTCATGAATATAGAATTTACTTTTCTCGAATTATCTATGATAAGAGATGCAGCATATCTGTGAAACACTGTTAAAGAAATTTTTGTTCAAAAGAAGCGTAGCATCTTGCTGAGGCAGAAGCTCAATAATATTTTTCAAAACCATGTTTGATTAAAATTAAACATTCGTTTTTCCGTGCATAACACTTTTACGAAGTACCATACTGACTCAATTTTAGGAGTTCAAATTATTTGCAAGCTTCGCAGTCATTTGTAAAGAAGTAAAAGAAAATTTGCTTTGCTATTTGTTCCCAAATAAAACATAAAATAAAAAAGTGCTTCTAGAATTCAAAATTTTTATTTCGTTTATAGAATCGTAATGCACATAAATTTATTTGTTCTAGCGAATGATTGTATTCAGAGCTGAGAAATCGGTTATATCGTTTCTTCTGTGGAACGTATGCAGCCAGGGTAGCATTCAGGCTGGCTTGCTAGTATTTATAAAAACAAAATAAGTTCCAATAATGTTTCAGAATGTAACAAAAGGGAGACACATAAGGCATAAAATGATTGCAAACAGCTGGCGGACGCAGCATCTGGAATAAATAAGAAAAACGTGAATCTGTAACACAGACTACGAATATCTTAAAGCATTTCTTTAAAGTTTTGAATTTCTTCATACTGCTGCTCCATTAGCCTCAACGGATTTTTCTTAGCATACAACTCCCGCTTATAACTTTTAAGGTTTACTCGTTGTTGGAGTTCCTGGGAAATGCACATGGAACAACAGTTTAATATACGCACAAAGATACTTTCCTTCTCTTTTTCTCAAACGCATTCTGAAACTCTTACATTTGAAATAAACTGCAAATAACGTGTGCTTGTAAAATATAAGTAATCTATTAATCTTAATTTATTCCTTCAGCCAAATATTACATTACATAGCTGCATTAATTAACATTATATAATTGCATGCGAAATAGCACAAAGTTTCAAAACCATTGTAGAAGCAAAGTGAGTATATAAAGATTTAAATATATTATCTTTCATTGCTTTGCTTTGTATCTAGGTTTTGTATGCTATGCAAAAGCGTTTCAACGAAGCCAATTTCTTTTCTTTTTTCTAATTTTCGGAAGAATTATTAAGAATGTATCTGTCTGTGATATGAATATGAAAACTGATTTATTTCAAACAGGCGTAGAACGTAAATGCAAAAGGAATAAATTTTAACAACCAGAACTAGTGTTGCGAAATTGTTTAGAATAAAGTAGATTCAAGAACATAAGCTTTAAAAGTTGATTTGTTTTTTTAAAGATTGAAAGTTTAGATTTTGCTTCAAAAGTGTGTAATTTAGTCCCTAAGTATTTACAAAATTATAAGTCTTGCCCAACAATCTAGGGTTTCATGTTAAACAAATTATTTTCGCTAAATAATCATAAACCAATTGGTTAACGAACAATAACAAAATTTTAGTTCGCAAAAAATAATAGAACTATAATTTAACCGAATAAAGTTTAGTTAAATAACTTACACATTAAAAATGAAACCATTTTATAAATATTGCAGTAATGAAGAAAGAAGTAGAAATTCCATCATCGTTTAAGTTGGATAATAATTTCAGCCACATATATAAGAAATAATTTTCTTGATACTTTTATTCTAACGAAACTTCTGGTATGTCACTTATGAAGACATATACAAAACATTTATAATTGAAAGTTATATATAAAAAGGTATCCCATTAACGTCTTCTTTTAAATTGTTTCATTTGTATAATGCATTTTTGTTATATGATTTAGATTTGTTGATTTGTCAAATCACTTGGCATCTGTAAGCATTGAATCTCCATTTCTCTTTCAATCAACGTAGATGGATTGTTTTTTTTAATGTTTTAGAGTTTTTATAAAACAGTATTTTCATCCATTTCCAATTTTAATATTTTTGGGTATTTTTAATAAAGAAAAAGGATTTTCATGTCACAGCATTTTAAAGCGCAGTTAACTGTGTCTTTATAAAGGTAGTTTGAATGAAATCGTCATGAAGAACTAAACAGCGCTCTATTTCTCTTTACTCCTTATTCATATAAAGAACTTCCCATGATTGTTTAATTATCTTACAGGTGGAGTATTCAACCAATTACATTGCAAAAGATTTGATGGGTTCTTTTTTATATTCTTCTTTTTTCCCCAAGAAAATCAAATGCATTTGCTTTGACCCATTTGAATAACTAAAGTTATTTGTAACCTGAGTCACGTGCTTAACAGTGGAAAAAGTACTTAATTGTATACTATAACAAGTAGAAACGTAGTTTCTTCTTAATTAGGAAACACTGCAGTTTTTTGCCAGTTTAAAAAAAATTGGTGAATTTCTTGTTATATAAAAGAATGATACCACTCACTGTAATGCAAATACTGGGATAATAAATGTTGGTTACAACAAAATAATTGGGTTCTTTGAATTGCCGCGTACGGCCATGAGCGCAGCGCTATTGGCTAAATGTGTTATTTCTGCTGAATATAATTAAGATATTTTTCCCAATTTATCTGATATTTTATATGTGGTCATTTACATAATAAATTCTAAAATTTAATTAACCATCTTATATTCTAAAACATTCAAATAGTATGTGTCAGGTTCTCACCAGTCCTTGGAAGTCTTTCCAACTAAATGTGTTGAAGCAAGGTTTGATATTGGGGTTATCACCTATAGCGACGCTGTAAAAAACTTTAAAGAAAACCGTGTTTTTTCCAGTACGAGTTTTGACGTAAGGTTTCTAACAGAAACTATGGAGCTCCAGCAGCATGTTGCTTCACATACCTGGGAGAGAAAGAAGTTGTGGAACGAAGCTATGCAAAATGCTTCATTTACAGCTTTGTCTCGCTTAGGAGGTGAAGGAAGTATTAGAATTCATAACAACAAAACAGATTTACTAGAAACAAAAGATTCTTGGAAATGCTTCTTTCGATATGGACCTGAAAGTAGCTGGCAAGTATGATAACTGTTTAAAAAGATGTGTGCTGTCGCTTTAAAAGGTTTACAGAGCATCTTGCTGCACATTAATGTGGTTTTATATTATATCTGGATAATGAAGCAATGTTAGAGATATATTTGAAGTATAAAGTCTTACAATCATCCTGTATTCAGTATGAGATATGTGCGGAGCACTACAAGTATACACAAAAAGTAAAAATTTAATAAAATATACGATTTTAGTTACGGAAATGTCCCGTTTAATAGCGAAACATGTGAGGAAAACACAGATAATGATTAATGGGTAGATTTCAATTTAATCATAATTATTGCCATTGAAATAATAAGTCAAAATTATAGGCAGATGCAAATTATCTCATTGATGTAGTATTTTGATACGCTTATGAAAGAATCCTAAGCAGAGAACTTAATTAAAACTTTTTATTACAAATATTCAAATCACTTTCTGCTAATTAAGGTTTGATATCTATCGTCAGTTGATGTACACATCATCGTTCTACATAGAGGTTAGGTGGCACTGCTTTGCGTGCTCGCTTATCTAATATTAGGGGACATATCAAATAAATCGTACGATATTTGTAGCCATGGTGCATCAGAAAATACTTACATGACTTACATAATTATTACATTATTTCAGATGCTTAAATTACTTTACAACATAACATTACACTTACAATAGCAGACATCGCAAACACATTTCACAAAGGTAACACTTTACAGACATCACAGAAATTTCAAACGTGCATTGTGCAGCATCCAAATACATTAAACGATACAGATAATTAAACTTCTAGAAAGAAACTGAGTGAATATTAAATTCTTACTCTAGGCACTTTTCCTATTAACCCCCACCCCCGAAAAAAAGAATAAATAAAATTTTAAAACATTATATAACGAGGCATAGTTAAGCTCCGAGCTTTGCAAGCTAATAGATAGCCTCGCCGATCCTTGAAACCAGATCATGTTCTTTTACCATAGACCTGCACAAGGCTTGTGTATTGTTTCTCGGGATTTTAAGGTGATATTCTCTGGTAAGTGTCAGATAAGGTAATTGTCTTCTGTACCTATTCCTCCACAGACACATAAGTCGATGCTGCTGACGCCGCGTCTATTAAAATACTAAGGAAAGGGATCATGTCCTGCAAAAAATCTTGCTAACTACCTGAGAGCGATGTTGCGTTTGTCGTTTACTTGTATGATGTATTAGTATGTACGCCGGCCTTGCTCATATCCATTCCACTCTGCCATTTGATTTTCTCCTTGCTTTCCAGTTATTCTTCAAGTATGAGCGTGGCCAATGTCCTGATTGGAGATGCCGATTACTTCCTGATATTTTATCTTTGGCTAATCTGTCAGTAGTTTCCTTTCCACTCATTATATTATGCGCTTTCACCAATAATAGCATAATGTTATGATGTAGATGCCTCTGTACGTAACTCTGGATTTGGTAACTAAAAGGGATGAGTGGCGATGTTTGAATATGAACAATTCACAAGCACATATTTTCTAAACTTCTTGAATTGATAAAGCCTTTATAACTTTTCGTTTCAAAGAAACTGCTTTTGCTGCTATAGTTCACTAAAATCAAATGTTAAAGGAAAGGATAAGGTTTTATATGCAGTCACAAATAATACATATTTTATCGTGTATGCAATTTTTGACAAACTACAAATCTTGAAGCAAATGTTTGCAGTTCTTAACTAAATTTATTCATCGGAATTTTACATGATTTTCACTTAATGTCTAATTTCGTTCTTGTTAATTTAATTTTTAACGTTAGAAAAAATTAAGAAAAATGTTCTTTCCATTTTTATAGTATGTCTTTAACACTTAGTTCTTAATCTGGCTTTAGCAGTGTTTAATACTGCAATGGCCTTTGAAGTTACTGGTTGTATAATGATCATTGGAAGAAAAATCATATGCTTTTCAGGAAAGTAAATACCATTTTATGTCATAATCCATAACGTTCTTTGACCTTTTTTATAATAAATACAAAGGAAAAAGTGTTCAAACATTAGAAATTTTATGGAATCATATAAGCATCATCCGGTCTATAACACTTTGGCAACTCTCAGGCAGCTGGGAAATACCTTTTTTAAAAAAATTAGTTAGATTTTTTTGTTTAAAAGTTATTTATGTGCTGTTTGACATTCTTCAGAGGAATGAACTCCAGGCCACTCAAATAATTTTGAAATGATCCGCAGAGAGGTAAATCCGAGAGGACTAGTTGTAATGAATATGAAATGTCTCAGCCATACTCAGTTAAGTTATTGTCTGACATACATCAAAACGTGAAACAGTGATTTGCCATGATGGAAGACAACAGCCGGAAGATAGGTCAGTTATAAGGGTTCTCCCCTGATTTTAGCTTTTCAAACTAACATTATGAAACAATACTGTTAAGAATTAATAGTCTGATCTGGTAGCAACCATAAGATTCTTTCAATTCCTTTGTAGTCTCACCATATACAAAGCATTACTTTCGCGGGATGCATTGCTCTTCTTGATAATGCTAAAGAGGGCTGTTTTAGCTTACATCACGATGTTTTTCTTGCAACGTTTCAGCATTCTCTCCTAATTTCCACTAACGAGACGTTTCAAAAAAGTGCTCCTGTAATTTTTAGCAAAGAATAACATACCAAAAGAAAAAATCATATTCTATCCTGTTAAAGTAACCACATGCAGTAGCCGCTTACGTAACCCAGCCTTCTTCAAATGATCATATACTCTATAGTTTTGAGTATTTATTATGTCTTATAGTTCCGGAGCTGTATATCTTGTATTTTAAGCTACAGCGTCTTTTAACAGGTCCTTGTTTAGGAAAAACAGTCGTTCAAATTAGATATCATCTTTGGTGATGAACTTAAGCCATTAAAATCATCTTCAGACTCTCTGATCAGCAACAGCACTTTTTCGACATAAATTTGAAAAGCAGTTTCACGCTTTTTTTACTAAGAGAGAATATTATGACAAAGTGAACTTTTGGGCTCTCTATTAATAGCACTACACTGAAAAAAAACTCATGCCATGCCAACATTAGAATTATGCTATGGCTGCAGAAGAACCGCATTTAAACATCCGCTTCCATTGAGGTCACATCGCCTTGCAGTAATGAAATAATTAGAAGAAAAAGTGCTTCGATTTAAAAAATCGCAGAACTTTTGGAATAACCCAATAAATTTAAGCAATAAAATTTTAGTTTGATTTTTATTTTATACGATCATGCGACCGATTGAATAAAAGTCACGAAAAATGAATACATGTCTAACTGGGGAATGCTGTATTTCAGTTTTGTATGTCACAGTTATTAATGTGTACCATGCGCTGTCTGAGAATCTTAATCATAAGATGTTTTTCGATAGTATTTTTAGCGATAGATATATCATTAGTTCTTTGCTAGAATCTCAGACTGTACGAAACGTCACTGCGTTAACTATGATAGAAAAATCGCCAGACTTTCAAGGTGTCTTACTATCATAATTCATTTGTTTTATTAGGTTCAGGTATTGTTAAATAAGAACTTCAGTTAGAGTATTGTCACGGAGAAGCACCAATGTGTTAACTAACCCCTACCGAACATCCAATCACGTGTATTTAAAGAGAAGAATTTGATTATTTGAACGAAATTTGCTTGTATTGTTCCTTCATTGTGATCTAAGTATGTGTTACTGTTGTATTGTGCACTAGCACAAAAGGCGTATTGAGTACGTTTCCTCTATTTAGCGCAGTTTTCATCAAAGAATCATAAGTCAAAATAACTACGAAATCTTTATTTAACAAGCATGATAATCCTGCTCAACTTAATTATAACTCAAGTTAAAGTAACAGTCTTCACAAATATTAAAAACTGTAATGTAATTGCAATTTTTATTGTAAGTATTGAAAAGACTAACTTACATAGAATCATCATAAGTCCTAAATAACGTCAGGTTTATATATTTAGGCAATAAAAGAGAAGCATATTTTGACACAGTACCTGAAAAGAGAAAGCACGAAGTAATTTAGACCTTTGATCCAGGTACAAGTATCTGAGGTGAGAATCGAATGCTTTCACCTTCGCTTTGTCTCGCCATTATATATCTTGGCGCACTTTTGTTTTTTACGCTTTTGAGTTTCATTATACAAAAATACCTAAATTTATGCTAACAGTTACCACAAGGCAATTGCATTAGCACAGTAGTTCAGTCTTGGATCAAATTGTCATTTATAACTGGGTTTAAGAATGGGAAGAGAGGAATATTTTAAATCGGAGGTCCAATAATGTATACCAGGTATACGTATAAGAATGTGAAATTAACCCCAACATCCAAAATCCACTTTGCTATTAGTATTGGAACTTGGCATCATTTTTATAAACTATTTAGCAAATTTTTCAAGAAGTAAATTAATTTTCTGAATTATTCCTTAAATGCTCCTTTTACATTCATGTTCCTAGAGTGTTATGATGGCAATAAGCTTATTATTACTCCTGAAGAAGTACATAGGTTTTGCAGTTGTTATGCATTACTCTTTTAATTCGAAAGATTTAAAAATAGTCCATTGCTAATGATTTCTGATGCAACCTCGTTAATTTCTCTTTCATCCGTGCTGTGTGCAATAATCGTAACACCAGCAAGTACTTTGAGAAAGAGAAGCGGGGGGGGATAAAGATGATATTTTGTTCTATAAAAATATTTTCTCAGTTTTGAATCGATCCGATTATACGCAACATAGTTTAGTTCCTGATATCAAAAGGAATTAAAATATCCTTAACTGAATATTTTATTTAATCAGATTGAAAATGAAACTAAGTGTTGTTCTCATTGACCTCAGGTTATTACCGTTACATTCTTAAGATTAATTTTATGCGACACCTACTTAAGTCTTATTTTCTATTTCCGGATGATTCACAACAAAGCAATATATAATAGGATTTAAATTCCGTTGGTCACAGAAAGATTAACGAATGAATATGGAAGCAATGAAAAAGTAAATGAAAGTAATGCTATAATTTCTCTCCTACCACTCCAACTAATGTGCCAATTATATGAATATTTCATCACATCAAGTTAATTAGATAACTAAAAGAAATGTGCAAACCACTCAAGATTGTCATTTCAAGTAAGAACACATTATCATTAAAATCCCTGAGGTGCAGCCAAGGAATATTCTAAGTGATTACAAGCTAATTACGTCTAATTACTTCCATTGTTGCAGCTATGCATGATTAATTTAGGAATTATACGTATCTGAAGCCTCATCAAAATTTGCCGAGTTTGCTAAGAAAATTAAACCTATTATCGGACAAATGCAATCCAAAAATAAGTTAAAAAGTCATTCTCAGGCGCTCTTAGCAAGATAAATTTACGGACATTGCTCAGAAAATTAATTTGTTCAGTAAAAATAGATTCGTGTTTACTAATTGCTTTTTATCACGCGATTACGTCTGTTTATTACGGATAGCTAACTTCATTGTTCACATAGGATTAATCTAAAATTTGGATAATGAGCCCCAGGCACTAAAAAAAGTCTGCGAATTAAAGTTATTTGCATAAGCCCGTAGTTAAATAATGTAACAAAATGTGTTCTGAATTGTTGTAATATTAAACATATTACTTAGAGAATGTTGTAAACATTGTAGAACGGCAATAAAATATCGGGACTATTTATATAATCTTCAAGAAGTTAATTCTTCAGAAAAAATTATGTAGGGCTGTAATGAATCTTTTATACAGAATAATTCAGAGAAGTAAAATTTTGCACTCTTTGCAATAAAATAAAAAATGTATTGTGGACTTTCCTTATTGAGCTTTTATTTAATAAAATAAACATTTCCGTGTATCGTAGACTTGGCCACGTTCATATCTTTGATACTCTTGCAACCAACCGTGCATAGAAAAAATAAATAATAACACTCACGCTTTCCCCGCGGAGTTATCCGCTGCTTCAACACGAATACTTCGTTTCTATTGAGTTATCGTTTTCGGTCTAATTCTGTAAATATGATTTTTAAGACACCTCCATAAAATTAGTTCACAAGAGAAAGATCAAGGCCTTGAATAACTGATTGGCGAACATTCATTCTTAATCACGGATATAGATAAGTATGAGGTACGCATATGGCAAACATGCTCCTGAGTCTAGGTCCACCTGGCATAGTATTCAAACGCTTTACTAGCATTTTAAGATTTTGCACATTTTCGTCACTTCGCCGAGAGAGTATCTCTCCTGCTTGTTTCACATTCATAGGGGAATCATTTTGTTAAACTTTCATAAGCCATGTATCTAAATTAACATTTAAATACTGGTTAATGTGGTCTAAATGTTAGTGTAACCAATATAGGCATACGTATATTTACTTCTGCAAAATGTTTTTTGAAGAAACTTCACTATTTACCTGTGAGACATTTTATGATGATTAAAATTCCCAGAACTCTCATAAAGCTAGTATCAATAACTCTCCTTTCCCCAATGTTTTTTGAAAGAAACACAGTTCCTCATTGCAAAATTTCGTAGTACACCTTGTAATTATTGAATAATTTCAGTTTTTTTACAGTGCGTTATTTCAAACATTAGAATGAATTATTTCTCCGAATTTGTCACTGCATATGTTGTATATAATAAGATTTATACCATTCCATTTACAAAACTATTATAGGCACCAACAGCATGTCTTTCGAAGTACCCTCCAAGAAATCTTCAGGAATACGTCGGCATTATTACATGATAAATTGATTTCATTTCTGTACTTTTTGATTATAGAATACATCTTTTTAGCTACTTTTCGGGATCTTTTTCATGCATTAATATTTAAATAGCATTAATTATATTTAATTACTATTTTTAAGCATCATCTGTAAATAAATGGACTTGTTTTCATTATCCAGAAGAAAAAGCATTTATCAAATAATTTACAACTACTCAATTTCATTTCCTCCACTTTTTATGTTATTGAACGTTTATTTCAAAGTTCATAATAACGATGATTTTAACCTTATAGTTTGTTGCTCAAAATCAGAATTTCTTCAAGTAATTGGAAAATATTTATGATTTTACCTTTTTAGTAATGCTTTATTGCAGAATGCTAGGATTATCATAAAATTTTTAAGGATAAATTTTCAATTCTGCTTTTGTTATTCTCTTTGCTCTCAGCGTATATTCCCTGACTAATTCTACTTGCTGAATTATTGTAGTTAAAAACTTATTGTTTATAGTTTGTTCATTTAAAAAATTAAACAATTTACATAATACAAATCTCTTATACTAAATTTTAGATATTTATAAGACTAGCAGGGTTCTGGTTTGCTAATGAAAGACGTTTACTTTTGCTTCAACTTTACTTATTATACATTTCTTAAATGTGTTAATTTCCATGCACATATCTTATTGAAACACATGTTTCGACACACTTTTATGCACATTGCATATTAAAAAACTGTAAATTTGATTCTGCCGAATTAGATTTTGACATAGCTGTTAATTCTCTCTTATGCAGCAATTTTTTACCACTGAACGATATCGTTGCATTGGTCTTGCTGCACCAAAATTAAGTTACCTTGTCTATATTTTCACGAATACCTTATTTTAAATCTTATCTCATTTATCCCCATTTCCATATTCTTTCGGCTTCCATTAAATCAAAATTATATGGTTCTGAAAAAGGCACAACACAGCAACCAGTGCCTGGTTTTCATGGAGCTGCACATGCTTTCACTTACGCCATTGGCTCCTGATTGATGCGACCAGATGTTTCTCCTCACTTAGTTTGCGAGCCTCCATCTTGTCTTCCAATGACTCTGGACTCTAAATTCCTGACACGCTGCTCAAACCGTATGACGAACTTTTTCCATATTATTGGTTATCATTTCTACTCCACACCATCGTCTTATTTTGCTGGATAGTAGCTTTATTTACTTTGTTCTATCGACTTAATCTCCATGGTTTAACTACGCATGTCGCAAGATTTATCAAGCTTCACACGAGATTAAGTGGGATTGGAGCACGACCCTGTCTGCCTTGTCAAATCAAGACCCTATGACCAATATAGGTCGCCTCAATCATACCAAGCTTGTTAAAAAATAGTAAACATACAAAAACAAACACAGACATACAAAAGAATAATTTAATTAAGATAAATTGGAGACAGGAGCAATACAAAGCATCATATTTAAATTTTTTTCTGGTAAACTTTGTCTAGTAAAACACGAAATTAGGTATCACGCCTGATCTCACCTTAATTTTTAAACATACATTATGTCATAAATTGCTATGCTCACTTGGTATATGTTCTATCTAGAATGGTACTTACTCCCAAGAGCTGGTGCCAAGTGTCTCATGCACCCTAGTGTTCTATAAGACTATACACTTTTTTAATTAGATATATCATGAATTAAATACATTCTTATTTAAATCGCTCTTGTTAAAAAGCTAAAAGGTGATATTTTAGGTCTTGGTTTTAAATGTCTTGTTTTTAAATAGTTTTTTTGTTAATTAGTAATAGACAGATTAAATGGAAAATTAATATCTTACGTTTTCTCGAATTGCAACAGTATCGAATAAAAAGTGAAAATACTCAAAATTGTGCTTGCAGATTAATACCCCTTTCGGTTTAATAATTTAAAAAATTAAATGGACAGTAATCACAGGAAAAAGGAATCAAAAGGCACAGCAGACGTGATATCTTATGGCTATTCAATTTAAACAAAAGAAAAAGAAAAAACAATGTTTTTGGTGACTACACGCAAAATGCCAAAATGAAATTAATAGTCCTTCAGACCAAATTGCCTCTTTGGACTAAAAATTCGATTTTAAATTACGACCAAAGGGGCGTTTCTTTAACATTTTGTATGTTACCTTTGTTTATTGAATAGTATGGTCTTCGCGCATAAACCGTAAAATTCAGTATCGGAGCAATATCGGAAAATAATTTTAAAATGAGCGTATCTTTAGAATTTCCGATACACAGTCTCGCGCGCTGGAGATAAAAATGTTTTTTATGTACAACGTTTTCATTGCTCGCTTTGAGATCCTTGAGATTGTTAATCAAACATTTGTTAAAGTTTTAGAAAATATGAAATCAATAATAAAACAAATTGAAAATTTCAAATTTGGGTTATAAATGCCCATATTCGGGTGGAAACGTTCAGTATTCAAAATTTGATGGCTCTAGGTACCGTTATTTTATCACAATGCGAGAAATTCACATACATTTATGAAGATTCTTTGTTATTTAATGTCTTTAAATGTAATACATGGCGATAATATTTGGTGGAAGCAACTTGAAAAGTAAAACAACGTTTTCAGTGATTCAACGCAAAATGCCAAAA
Source organism: Stegodyphus mimosarum (assembly GCA_000611955.2). NCBI lineage: Eukaryota > Metazoa > Arthropoda > Arachnida > Araneae > Eresidae > Stegodyphus > Stegodyphus mimosarum. The sequence continues at coordinate 46,844 of KK120345.1, forward strand.
CAAAATTAATAATCCTTCTGGGCAAATTGCCTCTTTGGACTAAAAATGTATTTCTATAATTTGAGGCTAAGTTAAAAAAATAATAAATAGCCCACACATTTACACTTCTTATGGTGTTGTAACACGTATTGTGCACAGTTACAAGTACTACCGTTATACAAGTACTGTTGCTTTTTTACCATCAAATATGCAAAACTTAAGATCAGATATACAGTAATTGTACTAGCAACGGCTAACTCTTACTGCTTTATTATACATTTAGCAAGAGCGATTTAAAAATAAGTGTTGTAAGTGCTACGTATATATCTTTGAGGTGTAAATATGAAGATGTAGGATAACTGCTGCTTAATGCAATATACGAAATTAAAAAAACAGAAAACTTAAAACAGAAAACTAAAAAACCGTGTCATTTGTGTAAATAAATGTCTTAACATATTCTATAATGCAACTAATCTACATATTTTACTCTGCGAAATTAAAGTATTAAACCTTATGTTATCAAAACTACTGAAACGTTTAAGCTGATCCTGTCATAAAATTTAATATCCTTTAATTATTTTAGGACACGCTGGTGTCTCTGGTTTAAAATATTCTGCGATATCCAGTTACAAAACATCGCTTTTTAATCGCTCATTTTCGAGGATAACTTATTTGAGCTTAACAAAGGTGTAAGCTTTCACCAAAGCTTCGAAATATGAAAGCGAAACAAAAAAAAATCTCCACCCTGATAAAGTGTGTTATTTTCGAAAACTAGTTCTTCCTTGAAAATAACGCTGCCTGCGTGAAACATAATTATGTTAGTAAATTGAGCTCGGAAATAATCTGCAGAGTTTATCTTTGCCCAATTAAGCTCCATTCTTTTGACTCACATTTTGCGTGATTAAAACTGCCCGTTAAAGCCTTGAGGCTTCTACATACTTTCTCGATATCATAGTGATGCATGAAATAACTTCTTTCGTACTATACGAATGTACCTTCTCAACATTTCATGCAGGCATCCATTACGAATTTGAATGTCATATATAGAGCACTGAATGGAATATTTAAAAAGAAGCAGCAGCTATATCTGAAACAAATAAATGAGCTACAATGAGTATATGAAACTAAAAAAAAATTAAACACAGAAAGGTTGTCAAACTAATATTGGGGTCTTGAAAAAAACAGTTCAAAATACTCAGAAATAATACAAAGCAGTGAAATTACGGCGAAAATTTGTTTTTTTTCTTAAAGTTTTAGACCAAGATGCTTACTGAAATTTCGCAGAAGATTGCGAACAGCGTTAGAAATCTTACAGATTTTCGTATTTCGCTTCGGTTTTGTTTTATTTTTAGAGTTTTTTTATTTTAAAAGTGTGATTCATCAGTAATCCTTTTTCGGTCATATCTGAGCATTCTATTTACGTATGAAATCTCTCTCGGTTCATCCAACTCCGAAGAATTCAGCTGGTCTCACCTGCGCTGATAAAAGCAAATTGAATTACAGAACTTTCTTATTCATGATTTACCACATTCGGGTTTGAGTATCCGCGAAAAGCTGAAACAGCGCAGAAAAAGTGATAAAAGCACCAGAAAACATCTTAACGTATTCTAACATCCCGGAATTGTGAACATAATTCTATCACGATTCTTTATCGCATCGCTAAGCATTTAGTTGGTATTATTACAAGGGACTACTTCTTAAGAAAATATTTAAGAGGTTAATTATAACACATTGGGAAGAGCTGAGTTCCTTGGAGGAAGAATATTCTTTGAAAAACATTTAATGCTAAATAATATGTACATTTTCCGAAACTCCGGTACACTATGAGAAATAGACAATCAAAAACTTCCTCTGGATATTTAATCCACTATAAGTTTGTAAATTGTCTTTTATGAAAAGCATATTGGAATTTTAAAAGCTAATATAACATTTATGTAGCTATTATACTATCTCACGTTTAAAGCAGAAACGTCTATGCAACATATGCTTGCATTTAAAAAACGGGAAAAATTATCTAAACAACCTCCTCAGTTTAGTTTCTTAATGTGTGTTATTTATTTTGCTTTCTAAATTATGTTGTAAGACACTGCTTAAATCCAATTTTCTTATGTAAGAAACTAATATTCATACAGTATATTTACAGCGGACAAAATTTGTGTGAGTTGTAATTTATCCAATTTATTACGTTTCAATAAATATTTAAAACTATCATGAAATGAATTTTTTTCTCAAGGTTTTAATTTGCATTTATCACAAATCCAATTAGAAGGACATAGTTTAGAGATGGCTATAACATTGAGAAATAAATTACTGTCTATTCAAGCAGATTAAAAATCATAAAAAGATTGTTACATTTTGGATTACAAATTATGTTTCTAGAAATTTCATTTATGAGCAAGCCTTGCCATTTCCTATGCCTTTATGCTTCGTACAATGTTTAAATTTTATTTACATAGTGTGGTTCAAAAGCTTTACGTCTTAGGAAATTAAATAATGCAAATGTCAGATTATTTCATTTGATTTCTTATTTGTCTAAAATATTAGCCACAGTACGTGCGGCTCTCCAGTTCATACATGGTTGCCAAATATTCTTCGAATTTAATCTTCCTTATAGTTAACATATTTTACTTCATCATTTTATTACAGGAATCTTTCGATTCAAATTTAAAGCGGTTTGAGTTTAAAAGCCATCGAATAATCGTTGAAAGAGGTGACAAACTCGCTGACAATGGTGTAACCTCTCTACTCTTTTTAAGGCCAAAGAACTGCCGAATGAACAGATACTACGTTCTGTGGATAGGAAGAAAAAAACATCTTGAGCTCCAAACAAAGCATAATGAAATTATTAAATGCATTATATGAGCTTATTACAAAAGTCTAAAAACCATTTTAATAATATGTTACGCATTAATTCACAAGCTTTCTAGATAGATGTTTTGTGAACGCCTCCCTGAATTTCCGGGGGCGGGTTACCGAACAATCACCGGTCGACATTATCTTAAATTTGAATGTCTTTATCTGCAACCAAATAATCTAATCCCGCTTACACGTTTTGATTATTACGCATGTTTACTCTGGAAAACACAGGTTTATTACGCATTGGTGCTGTTCCTTCATTACTATCTTAGTTTTCCGATAACATGCTAGAAATATATATCACGAAATATTTTTTATTTACATACAGTAGCGCAGCTAATATAGTCTTGGAGGATAATTTCTAGCTGAGTATTGCACGCTTATTAGATGGTGTTACATAGCACCAAACCGATATTTTGAATTTTAAAGCGAAATGAAACTCATTCTGCATATTGAGGCGCATAATAATTTTATTATTTCTTTTTGCATATTCTTACTATATCAAATAAAGCTAAAAATTTTAGAAAGAATCTGACAATTGCTAATACAATTAAATTGCATTTTTATAGGTCCAATGAGACAATATTTATTGTACCCTGTTGTAGATATTCTATAGGAAATATTCTATAGGAAAATTAAAATCTATGGATGACTCGGTGAAACTCTCGAAATGATTAAATGGAAAGGCGCCTTTAATTTTGCTACTGATTCTTTTGATTAATATAATAACAGAAAATACTTTTCAGGATGATTTTCTAAGCTGATTAATTTGCGAATGTTTTTTTTAAATATGGATAATTCTGAGTTAAAATACTCATACATTAAATTAATGAATTTTCTGAGCTTAATGAAGAGCAAAATACATGATGTAAAAATGCAGGTAATAGTTTAGATAGTTAAATTTAGTAATTAAGGCTTTCTTCCTTTTAATTGAATCCGTGAGACCAATGTTGAATTAATATTTTATTATCTAATTAATATTACGAACGGTAAACTAAGTCCAAGGTTGTTTAACTTGACAATGCTTTTTAAAAACTTTACATTACATTGATTAAGAGGGAATATGGATTATTCTATTTTCAAAAGGAACTTGTTTTATGCATTTTGAGCCAAATAAATGTAAATCGTTAAACAAGAAAATGTCTTGCTTATATTTTCAACCAAAATTATCTTTTCTAGACATCGGATGGTTTGTAAAAATGTGCAAACTATTTTCCTCTTTTTTACCTTCCAAATAAATATCATATGGATAAGCTTAAAACTACAAACTCTAATTTGAAGAAACAGAAGTTTATTCTCAGAGACTTATTTGTCCTTTAAATGCTCACGCGAGTAGGGTGAAGCTCATAAGTTTCTCCGAAAGAAAGTTTCCTTACATTCGAGAATTAATTTATATTTGAGTGTATGCAGTAATACTTCCCTCATTTTAAACATAACCATCTTTTAAGATTTCCACATCCAAAAGCAAAGCATTTATCATGCTTGTAATCATGAAGTGGCATGTAATCTAAATAGACATAGGACAAATTTCTGGCTAGAAACGTAAATGATGCTGGTTAGAAACATAAATTTTGACTGCTAGAGCAAATTGCTGAAAGACGCATTCTTATATTTATTTTTTGCACTTTAAATTTTAACATGTCGAAATGCCAAGCGAAAAGAATTAAGCGACAATTTCTGATATCTGTATATAAATAGTGCGTGAATTAATTGTGAATCTAGGTAAAATAATTAGCTTTTTTGAAATTATGTAGTTGTTAAATATTTTGTATTTTCTTTCAGTTAAAGATGTACTGCCCCTTTTAAAGCTCAACAGTTTTCAAAATTAAAGGTTATAGAACAAGATGTCTTCGTTTAAAATCTAGATCTTCTCGATATATATATGCGGTATTAGATTATGTATACAGAGTTGCAAAATTATAATTTTTTTAATTAGAAAAACAGTTTTAGCCCATTTTTCAGACTGCATGCTGGTCCAAAATATTTCCTCATTGACACTGAATACTTGCTGGCTCAGAAAGTCATTAGCCGGTAATTGTGTATTGGGAGGATATTTATGTTTTATTACCTGTATTATGACAGAAAATATGCTCAGATAAAAATAATTTTGCTCGGCGAAACTCAGTGCTAAGAAGAAGGATTACTTATCTTGGCGTCCTTAATAACATACGCTTCAGTTGAAATAAACCAGTGTACTCGTATTATCAACTTTCTTGAATAACGTTGAGAAAAGCAGATGGTGTGAGCAATGCATGATTCGGTTTTAGTCTTATGCATTAATAACTAATAAATTAATTCCTTGATCAAATAGCTGGAAATAAATGTAAGGAAAATATACTTAAAGCTATATTTTATCAACAGAACTAATTTGAATTATCATCTGAGGTAGAAAATTTAGACAACATAAAATAAGAGGAAGTAGTGAATCGAAAGCCAACTAGAAATTTAGCGTAAACGTAAAAGTAATTGAATGCATGTTTAACTATCACAAGAATGCTTCACAGTGAATATTAACAAATTGCGTTAACATGCGCAACTCAGTATTAACAGAAGTAGGTAATGAAGCTTTGGAGTTCACTGAAGCAGCAATACTGCATCTAGATAATTCGTTCTAATTATCCATAATGCCAGTTCTATCCTTTTATAGAAATTGTTAAGGTATATTAAATAGATTTATTTCAGATAATTTGCTTCAGCAAAGTAGCAATTGACAAAGTAAATGAGATGTTTATAGCTAACACTTTTTAGAAGTCATAGCTGAATACAGTTTATCATTATTTTATAATTTAATGATTTAAAATTCAACTGTTATTTGAATCCTCATTTTATTATAATGGTGTAACCTCTGTCGACTGCATCAATGTATACACTGTAGAGAAAACAAAGAATTCTTTTATACAGAATAAAAGGCTTAAACTTAGTAGGAAAATTAATAGAAAAGAATAACGAAAAATTAAGAAAAATCTAAGGATATTTTCCAATTTTATACTTCTTTATTCCTAATTATTTAATAATTTACATTAAATATTGCGTTTAAAATATAGATTAAATTTCCTTTAAAAGATAGATAGGTTTTGAATTTCTGTAATGCTGTTAAAATTAAATTTTTTAATCCTAAATAATTAAGTTTTAATTTCGTGACAGTGATTTTCAAAACTGAAAAACGTAAAGAGAATCTCGATTTCCTGTAGCTTTTGTTATAAAATAATTGATTTCTTGTAACATAAACATAAATTTATAAAACTATGTAAAACGAGCTCAGAATGATGGAATGAATATGAAAACACGAAGAAACATGTTAATAATCACATAAGAGATAAAAGGAAAAAAAATAATAACTGAGTTTGAGTTTCAGAGTCATTCTCGATAACATTTTGAAAAGATTGAATGGAAATCCCATGTTTAAAAATTTATCTTTTCTTACAGAATTTGCTATTCTACATTCATTTTAAGTCATCCATTTTACAGAATTACGCATCCTTCCGAATACTTAATTCATTTTATAACTCTGTCTTAAACTCTATAACATGTTCAGTTGTGTATTTTCTCCCAAAATAAATTATTTAATATCGCAATAAAAAAACTTTAATGTTCCTTTAGAATTCGAGATGGCAACACTTAGACAGCAAGATTCAAAATTACCATCTTATCCTTTCTCGCATTTCGGTAATGTGTATGTCACTTTGAGATACGATCAAAATAGACGTCTTCTAATTCTTAATCGCTTCAAGTTGTAATAATCATTTACCGTGTATCTGGGTTATTAGTTCGGGAAATCACAAGTGTTTTGAGCTTATTTCTAAACCGGGTTCATTTCTAAATTGGGTTATTGTGTTACTTAGCAACGCTTCTTCCTCTAAAAAACATATACATACCAGAAAATGATTGGTAAAAACAAAATTTCTTACTGATTGGTTAGATAAGAAGAAAAATGGTGTGATTGGACGAAACTTCTTAAAGTACATATTTTAAATATAAATGCATCTGAAATGGAAATTAAAAATTCTTTGCAAAAATTCTGCAAGGAAACAAAATCAAGACAACGGTACGTCAATTTAACACCAATTGAGAATAAAAAATACATTTTTAGCATTTTTGAACGAATTGTAATGTAAGTACATACTAATAATTAACTAGTTAATAGTTTTTATAGATGCTAACTTCTCAAGTTTCCAACGTTCTCCTTTCGTTTCTTTACCATCGAATTGCACACATCGTATAAGCAAACTAAATTTTCTGTTGTACCACGTGACATAAAATCACATACCAGAATACGTGTGCTGCAAATGTTAATCAATATTTAAGTAGTTGTTTCCTGTAACTGATGATGGCATGTATATTCCGATCAGTTCAATCACTTCGCACATATTTAATTTAATGAATGTCGCTATCTGAGAATATTACACTTTCAGTAGATGTGTAGTTTGTAATTTTTTATTTTATGTCATTTCAAATAAAAAGTAAGAAACAGTCAACAGTATCCATAAAATTTGAGTCTCTTTGTCTTATATGATTAAAATTTTTGTTTGCAGTTTCGTATTAAATTTCTGTTCCCTTTTCTAAACGTAGATATCTTTTTCATGCATAACAACCATATTAAGCTTATGATTGAATTTGACTTCTTTTTTTCATTTTTCGTACTATGCCATATGACCCAAATTAAACAGTGAGCTTAATGCGTTATTTTACATCGTTTTATATTTTATTCATTTATAGGAAGAATAAGGTTTTTTTCAATAATCGCTATGAGAGAAAGAAAAACATTTGCTATTATTTTTGTCTTCTAGAAAAACATTTCGATGTCCGTCACTTTGTCAAAAGATATTTCATATAAAAATTATCTTTATTTCTGCCATCAGTACTTAGATCTCAAAGATAATGTAGTGCCTCTTAAAGATCCGTAAATTAGTCATCCGCAACACTAATCTCTACTTTTAAATTATGAAGAATCCATATGTATGTATATGCGTATGCTTTTTGCATTGTGAAAAGAAAGGGCAGCACGCAGACCCAGTAAATTTTGAGCACACTTAGTTCTTCCACTGAACATGTGCAATGCGAAGTCCAAATTTTGAATTTTGAATTTGTTTTTATTTATTTCGTACTTTGTGCAAACGTAAGAAGATTCTGATTAAAAATTCAGCAACTGAAAAACATTGTATGGCTAATCGGCAAAGCGTAAGATTTGCTGAATGGCGTTTCCGATTTAATCAGAAAATTCAGTAATATAAAAAATGCGTTACCACTCTGCAAAACGCAGTATGTTTTTCTTTCGAATTTAATCAATGCACTCGGAGATTTCGAAAAAGTAATTTGCCGTGCCTGAACTAAAATACTTTTATTTCCATCTGGTGGCGTATTGTCATTCTAGAAAGCAGCATATGATATTTAATTTTTCTTTCAAATTTATCTCTGTATATAAAGAAGAAAGTCTGCTAGTTTGTCCTCTAAAACTCCGTCACTACTATAGCTATCGTCACCAAACTTTCTACAATTTTTTCTGGGTCCTGGAAACGGTCTATGTCCAGTTCTTTCCAAAAAAAGGTATATAAAATCAGAGATATTAATTAAAACTTGGAAAAGCGATAATTTTCAACCTCACGTTTCCGAGTGGTAACAATCTCGCATGCTGGAGATGAAAATCTGCTTTATTTCGAAAGTTGTTGCCACTGCTCGCTTTCAAAACTTAGAGTTTGTTAATAAAAATTCGAAGTTTTACGATGTAATAAAAATAGCAGTGCCAAACATTAAATACATTATTCGCAATTCCAAAAATTCATAGGAAGCCATTTCGACTATTTCCATCTTCGTACGACTTTCAGCAGCCGAAATATTAATTAAACCTCTGAAAAAGCTGAGTTTCACATTCATTTATCCGAGTGGCAACAGTCTCGCGCATTGGAGATAAAATTTCTTTATTTCGAAAAGTGTTGCTATTGCTTGCTTTCAAATCGTAGAGTTTTTTAATAAAAAATTTTTAAGTTTTACAATA
>KK120345.1:55685-70983 GCA_000611955.2 Stegodyphus mimosarum
AATGTCTGTTTGTGTGTTTATGTGTTCGCGTTATTGATTTCTGATCAATTATGATAAATGTTTTGCCCCATTTAATCAACTAAAATTGAATATAGGTGAAATATCGGATGGAACTTGAGCTTTTACCACCATTTGATTAAAAGGCGAAAATCATTAAAAATTGCCTACAATTGTTGCTGATATAATGAGAGAAAATTAGCTTATTTTTCTATCGACAATTTTTATGTGGGTTCCATGTCGCATCAGATTGAAAAATATATGACTATGAGTCGTATGTTTTTGCATCGTTATTAGAGAATATTTACAGCGGTATCGTTCTCTCAGTTGTTAGATGACTCAATCTAACTGAACTGGCATTGGGTGCTTCTGCTTCTTCTGTTATAAATTAACAAATTAATTTATTCAAAAGCAATTATATTCATATAGAATAATTTTTATTGCCAGCTGCACTTGTAAAATTACATTAGCTGGGCTTATTAAAATAGTTACATAATTTTTTTCAGTTTTTAGTAACTACTTTAGGCTATTAGCCGCTCAAGAAGATAGTTAAATTAATAAAACAAAAAATAAATATGTGACTGCAGCATTATCAGATAATGTGACCCCCTTATTTTTTTTGGTTTGTGTGTGTACGTGTGCTAGTGTTTGTGACTTGTCACCTGTTGTATGTAGATTTATACTGCACTTAAGTCATGCAATTTTAGATGTGCGGAGTTTGAGAACATATAGTTGAGAAACAAAGCTGTCTTACGAATAAACACAAACGACGCAATTAGTATTTATGCAACTTGTAAAAGGTGTTATTTTGTGATCTGGTATGTATCAAAAGATGTATGAAAACGTGTACGAAGGACCAGAACTTCGTGAGTGAATTCTCAGTATTGCTCCAACGCACTATTATACCTTCTGGCCATACTATCGGGTCGCCCCAGAAGGCGACTGAGTAGGAGACACCTAGGTATTCGTAATACAAAATTATAAATGCTTAACATACAATGCGCAATTACATATTGATTGTGCCATTATTCGGGTATATAAAATTGTAGTAATTTTCCCAGGTTAATATATCGTTTATAATTTTGTACGACTTTTAACATGGACATGGTTTTAATCTGGTACACAAGAATAATTTAGTGATGAGAAGAAATTGTTTAAGTTTACATTATAATTTAAAATTTATAGACAACCAAGAGTGGCTCATAATGATTTGTTTTATTTCAAATTTGGAATTTTGTGTTGTATTAACTGTTAATCTTACGAAAGCAATTAGACAATCTTTATGTCTACCCTTTACGTTTTGGAGTCATTTATAAGATATATCACAGCAGAGAGACTATATTCTTAGCTCAAATCATTACTGCACATTTATGAAAATAAATTCTAAACATTATGGAATGTATTAGGATTCTCACGTCAGGAAGGATTAAAACTCAGCCATGCACTAGTCAAAATTAAAACTTCCGATCATCTGATCCCCAGCCGGACTAGATGTAAATTACCACGAAGGTACGCAATGGGGAAGAGAAATTTCTTTATAGTGTCCATCATTTAAAGAGCAACTACAGAAAAGAGAACGAGAACTAGGTCGCAAACCCTCATGCTGATCAATTACTGATTAAAATATTATTTATTTACCGATTACAATGTAGAATTTGTTTCCTCCGGGAAACGAAAATCAAGGGTCAACTCTGCCATCTCTGGATCCTCTGACTGTCAGCCGCATGAGCTGCTAATTATCCTACGAAATCCCACAGTGAAAAGAGCTAAAATGCCATATTTTTTCCTCCACTGAAAGGATGATTGGTTAGAGAGGATACTCACTCACCAAATATAAACGGTGACGAATTATTATCAACTACGTTTCAGTCGTTAGCTGAGGTAGAATTATTTAAAGATTTTGCACAAAAACAAATTGAGGAATGAAATATGCTGTCGCTGGATTCAAAATACAGATTTTCCGACTGCCAGAGGATGTTATTCCTATTGGACAGCGAAATGTGAAAATCCCTTACAGCTTTAGTACACATTTATATCTGTAACTATATTTATATATACATAATGCAAAACAAATTAATAAAAAAATCGGAAAGCTTTCAGATTTTATATTACGCCTAAAGGAACGATTTTTTAACGTTTTGCGTGTTACCTTTATTTACTAAGTATCATGTTCTTCGCGCTTAAACCATAACATTCAATTCAACAGCAGTATTAAAAAATAATTTAAAAAGAGGGCATATCTTTAGAATTTCCGATACACAGTCTCAAGCGCTGGAGATATTTTTTTGTACAGTGTTGCTTTGAAATCGTTAAGTTTGTTAATCAAAACTTCGTTAAAGTTACTACAAAATATGAAATAGATAATAAAATAATTTAAAATTTGGGGTTCCGGATGCCCCATATTCGAGTGAAGGTCTACGTTATTCAAAATTTGATGTCTCTATGTAACGTTGTTCTTTCACAGTGAGAGAAACATACATTCATTCATGCAGATTCTTCATCATTTAATTTCTTTAAATATAATGCATGATTCTAATATTTAGTGGCAACAATTTGAAATGTGAAACTCCATTTTTAGTGAACCAACGCAAAATGCCAAAACGAAATTAATAGCGCTTCTGGGCAAATGCAAATTGCCCCTTTGGAGTAATAAATAATAGGTTTAATGTTCTTCCCATATTCCATTCGGAATAAACATATGCAAAACCCAAAAAGCCAGAAGCACACTGGCAAATTGCAAGAGAAAAGGAGGCAAGATAAGTCAAAACCAAAACTGATAAAATAAATTAAGATCTTTCTCTGCACTGTTCAGGGTTGCACTGTCTGGCGCTGCATTGCTGCGAAAGGAGAAAATAAATTTTTGTCCCTTGTTTTTACAGTTTGCCAGTGTGCTTCTAATGGCCTTTTTTATTTTTGCATGTGTGTTTTCTGAATTAAATTTGGGATGAATTTTAAACGTATTTAATTATTTTTAATTATTCTGGGATATTCCCACCACTTATTGTCTCTTTCAGCGCGCAACTGGATTAGCGTTTGAACTGCTTTTCACTTTATATTTATTCTTACATATATGTATATGAGTCTGTGTGTGCGCATGTGACTCTGACCCCGCGAAAATGTGATGCTGTAGCAGATGCAAAACGAAGAAGAAACTCCCAGATATCGACGAATTCAAACATTTAATTTTTATACATGCTTAACAAACCCATTAAGCAAACGCAAATAAAATGGAAAATATTGCTCCTTGTTCTGAATGAATGTTTTACACTGATACTTATACTTGTGAAATACGTATATATTTGAAGACAGCAGGCAGAGGCAAATGTTGCAAGAACGAAAAGTTGACGCTTTCAGAAGATACAAACTTTCGATTCTTTCAAACGTGATTGGCTATAACATATGTGCATTGCATCGTCACTTAAGATTTTATGATTCAGTTTAACTTTAAAATGACGCAGTGTGGATTGATATATCATAAATAGTTGCTAATTTTAGAACAGAAATTGGAAATACTCAAATTATAATTAATTAAAATTAAAGGAGTTTTAGAAGTTATTAAAAGTTTTAGCTTTAATTTATTAACGTTAGACGTTTTAAGGTTAATCAAAATTAGAAGTTTTACATTACATATTTTTGATGTATATAATATATATTTGAAGCATTACCTTACAAAATAAATAATGAATACGTAAATTTACTTTTCAAACTTAATGCTTTTATTATTTCTAGAGTTTGAATCTTCGTTCTATGATATCAGACCCGTGCATCCTTGGGTATATGGCAAAATCATAGTTTAATTTCATAAGAAAACTTTCGCAGGAATCATGAATGCAAATATTTCTTTTTCTTCATATAGAATATGCTATTTAAGGAAAGTAAAAACACCTCGTTTTCTTTAACACTCAAAAAACGTCTCTGTCACAGTTTAAAACTTGCGCAACAACTAGCCCAAAATATACAATTCGAATGGAAATATATCGCTGTAAGAACTGCAAATAAAAGCTTAGAATGAAACTGATAAATCTCCAAGTTAAGCTTCCCTTAAGAACCGAAAGGAAAAACCTTTAAGAAATAAAATGAAATAAGGAATGGAATGATCGGTTACCCTTTCCTTTATTCCAAGCTTTGATTCCATTCCCGCCTTCCCTTGAGTCTCACACTCCCAGCGCATTCATATGCAAATAGCGGTTTCCGTACGAATGTATTTTTCAGTCATAGATCGCGGGTGAAGATTCTAGAGCACGTTTTACCCTCTAGAGGGTCCAAAGGGTGAAAAAAAGGAAAAAAAATCATAAATAAGCAAAACAAAAGCTGAAAAATATCTCCATAGGTCCATTAGGCGTTGGAGGCGAAAAACTAGAAACCATCTGGACGAAAAACGTGGAAAATATTCCTTTCCTTCATGGGCTATGTACAAGAATATCACGTTTTTCAAACAAAACAGATAACAAAAATACCTAGGTTTGGAAACAGGGGGAAAAAACACGGAAGGGAAATGTCGAAAAGGAAAAGAAATGTAATATTTGCCTAGAAAGTGAGCTTCAAGCTGTGACCGTGAAGATATATTGTGTGCAATTTTTTTTCCGCCTTATTCATTCGGCTGCGAATATCCCAAGAAAATCTAACTGGAGTCCAAAAGGAACAGTACGAGTTGAGAAAAAAATTAAAATAAAAAAGGCTTTTGACGATTTGGGAACACATGCTTGTTGATAGTCCTTTGTATACACAAGTTTCGCGAATAGAGGACCTTATAGGTCGTTTCAAAGAATTTTCATGGAGTGAATATTCTGAAAGAATCCATTTCTATGTATGGCTTGGCAAATAAAATATCACATTCAATATGCAATATTTTTCTAGCTCCATAGAATACATATTTTGCTCGGTGTGGATTTTTTCAATTAAACTGGATGGCCTGAAAATTGAAAATGGAGAAAAGTGCAAAAACGGAATGTGTTTTAAATAGACATTAGGAAATTCAAAAATGCTGTTACGTTATTGTTGTTGAGAATGCAGATGTAAATACACGCATAAATATATGTATCCAAGCACAAACACGCATAAATTATTTTACTAATTTAGTTTATGGGTGTTTGTACTTGGATTTTGCACATATGCATGTATGTAATTCATTTGCTTTTACTCCAGACATTCATATTACACAATAAGACTATAAAATGTATTCATGAGTTTCAGCATAGAGGATGTATATCATTCCCAATATCGAACATCTGAACCGGGCCATTGTTATTGGTTTCGACCCTGTTTTCAACTTAACTAGCTTATAAGATATCGAAGCTGTATGAAAATCTTTGAAATTTCGTGGTCATTAACTCTGTGTACAATTAGTGCAAATATGAATTTAAACACCTCCACTTCATGGATGTAGTCTATTCAGGCGTTCTGCATCCTTTTTCCTGTTCTAGCAACTGTACGAAAATCCTCAAATATATACTTTCCTCTGACTCTATTTGACATAAAAAACAAAGAACAGGTTTTTATGATCCCAGAGATATTCCCCTTTCGAAGGCACACCCATTTGAAGATTTGTGTTAATTCGAAGAAATATATTTATACCAGCATTGTATTTCTTGTAACTTTTCCAGACCTGAGGAAAGGCACTCTCTGACTCCGTTCTCTTTTCCAACATTGTCCCGAGCTGACCAAAGGTCTCAATTCAAGAACCAATGGATGAACATACCGATGGTATCAAGATTAATCATCGCTTTCTCAATTTTGTTTTGATGTTGCGAAGTAGAATTAGTTACAAAGTTTCACAGAATTTAGTTGTTTCAATTAATTTACGTGCATCTAGTCTGTTTCCTATTGCGTTAGATCCATACGTAATACTTACCTATTGAATCATGAGTTTTTTAATTCTGATTCCAGAGAACGGCTTGATACTGAGTTACTGCAAATCGTAATGTTATGCTTATGTTGCATGTATGTATAGAAATTTACAAATGACAACTCAGTTTGAGAATTTCTTTTCTGATTATATGAAGCACAGATATTTTGCACATGAGAGGAACTTCTTTCGTTCTTTGTTCTCGTTTGAAATCATAAGTACATATTACTTTCGACACTATTGTATTCCTTTGTGCATCTAAATAAATGGTTACCTTACATTTAGTTTTGTTAGCTTCTATAGAGTTATTAATGCATTATATTCGCATTATGTTTCTGTATGAAACCGCAGACACCGAAATACATTATATTTAATTTTCTCCTCTAACCGTCATACTAACTGGCAAAAATAAAAATAATTAATACAATAAAAATAGTAATAAACACAGTAAAAATAAAAGAAGTTTAAAGAACGACACCTTTTTCGGTTAGTTATGCAGAACGTGGGAATAATTCCATGCAATTTTTAATCTTTATGGCTTGCTGCAAATCTGCTAATTTATAAGCTAATTAGGTTAATTTCATTCTTTATTAAACATTGCAGAAATTACTTCAAATGGACTGAAGCAACATAACGAATTATTTACCGATTTTATTATATATTATTTGTTTAGTCTAATGAATATTTGACAAGATTATATTCATAAGTGCTTATTGTATTCCAAATACTTTATCATAATCCACCAGTGATGGATAATTCATCATGCTACGTAAATATATTTTCTCTTGAAGTTGGTGATTGTATGTTTGTTTGATTTACGGATTTGAATTAATTACTGAATTTTAATCTTTTTCAGTATCGGCGCCTGTAGGTGCTCAATCATTATTCCCAAGCAGTACTTTAAGAGCTTTGAAGATTTTATCTAAGCATTGCCAGTTGACGCTATTGGTACTTTTAGAAGCTCATTTATATGGTTAGTGATGTTATAGGCTTCCATAGGTTTTCCCTTTAATTATAAATTAATCATTACTAAATAGTAACCGGCTGCCATGCTGAGTCAATATTAATTTTAACGAAAATCTTAATTCATGTATTTTTGATTTTAAACGTTACAGAGTTGTATGCCTTGCTTTTATGAAATTAAATTTCTTTCCCCCGTGTATACAGGATCACTCTGATGCTTCAAATATTATAACGGTTAATTATATGGTTATTATAATGTTATGTTATTATATAGTTATAATTAATGGTTAAATTATAGAGTATAATAAATGTGATTTAAAGTAATATGCAATTTTATAATGTCACAAAAGCTTTCTGAACAAATTTGAGAAAGATAACATTTTTTCGCATTCCTGAAGTTAAAACACTAAGTAATCTGAAAATACAGAACATGATTTCAGATTGAAAATAATTTAACTATGTCTAAAATTTTATTCTCAGACTACAAACATATGTATTTTTCCAGAAAACGCAAAATCAATAGAAAATTGTGCAATTCAAAAACATTATATTTCTTATAGCTCCAAATAAATAAATTTTGGAAGTATAAGAAATACGGTTCACAGGTGTCCTGAAGGAATATTTTTGTTACCAGTCGTATCGCTTAGAATTATTTATTATCAATCAATACATGTCATTGTTTTAAAACTTAATCATACAATACTCGGGTAAACTGTTCTTTAGTTATAAACTATTTTCCTTTGCCTTCCATTCGTGTATCCACTTTGGGTAGAAAATACGATTCGTAATATTTATTTTAGTTAACGCTGGTATTTAAATAAAAATATCAAATCTTATTAATTTTGTTTAAGCGTAGAACGGAATTATACACACAGACACATACATATGGTCTAAGTTTTGATGGTATGTATACATGCATATATATATATATACACAAACTGAGCTGCAAAATTAAATACATAAATAAGACATAATTAAATAATTATGAGAATAAATGTGGTAAGCTGACGAACAGGAAAAACATAACTTTGTCTTATCCCTGTTTTATATATATATATAAATCGATAACATGCGATGATATATATACATATTTATATATATACATATTTGTATTTGTGGTATTGAAACTTTTAAATTGTGAGTACGAGTTTTTAGAATACACAAGTCATTATTATAATATGATTTCTGTGTACGTGTTGCTATGCGCCTATTGCTATGCGTTGCTATGCAATTACTATGAAATTGCATTGTCGCTGTAACCTCAATTAAAAGGCCGTTAAATAAAGGTTAGTTAATTAGTAAAGGTTAGTTATGTTAAATAATAAAGGTATATCAAACTTTATGATTTACAATATTTCTCGTGATATTCTCTTTTGCAACACGTCAATGTTTTTGTTGAAGAAAATGGTAAAAGAGATTCTCTTGATTTTGAATGCAGTTCGTTTCGGATAACTATCGACCGCTGACTATTTGAAACAATCATTGATTAAGGACAGAATTTAAACACGTATTTTAGTTACAAGAAATAATCACGGCTTTCTTCCGCTTATTTAAGAGGAAAACTAAGAAAACGAATCACTCTGGATACCGGACGATACAATCAAATGATAATATTTAAAAGTGTAAAAATTATATTAACTGCGTATTTACTGAATAAAGAAGCGTGCATTTAGCCTTTTTATTGCCTTAAAAGTCAACTTTGCAATTTCATCCAAAAGTGCAACTAGGCTTATTTTTACTTAAAAAAATCATTTCAAAAGATGCCAAGAAACATATCGATCTTCAAGCAAGAAGATAAGGAAAGCAGTCCATTTCCTGTATTAGATGTCCGTGTTGAATTTTCGTTTTCAGTCTCAATCAATCACAAATGTCTGTCAGAGTATTATGTATAAAAGCCTCCAAAAAATAAGTTTTGAAGATACGCTGACAAGTAAGTGAAACGCTTTTATTTTAATTAAATAAGTCAAATATCAGTACTTTTGTTTTTTTAATTTGATTTGTTTTACTGAAAATAGACAGATATCTTATGAGGAAATTTCCTGTAATGGAGCTTCTGCAGACAAATTCTGTCAAGACGCTTTCTAAAGGACATAGACTAGGAAATTGGAAGAAGTTTTGGTTGCAGGAGAAAACATTCTGGATGAAAACGTCGCAGAGAAAACTACGCAAATCAAAAGCATCGTCGTTTACACAACTACGACCAACTTAATAACAAAGACACAACATACAATCTAATAACAATGACACAACTTAGTGATATAATAACAGCTTAACCCATGCGCGACGGCATGTTGCTGAACTAAAAACACTCTGCAGACGGGTGTGTCATTATGTGCATCAGTTATCAAAGATAATAGCAGCCGGCTGATGCACTGGTGCATCGCACAAGGTGAGTTACTCTAAGCGGTATGACACCTCGTAAGAGGATTAGCTGCTGAAGCACATATGATACACCCTTCCTGAAGGGGTTAACAACTGATTACACATAAGTGATAATCCGTTCATTTAATATTTTTCAAGTTTTTAATTCAAAGAAAACTGAAAGAAATGGTAACTGAGACAAATGTTTGATTCGATCAGCCTAATGAAGCCACTTTATGTCTTAATTAAATGAAAAGGGTTCTACTGCTCTCTTAAAATGCAGTGACCAGAAGCACGTCGAGTTTTAAAATTAAGGAAATTAAATTTAGTATCCCACTGGATGAAAACGACGACCAAAAAACCACGTTTCTGTGTATTTATTCAAACTATAAGAGTTATTTTCATTAAAGAGAAAAACTATTCTTGAATCACTCTGTTAGTTTCTTCTGGCTTAAAGGCGGAAATCACAAATTCTTTCATATGTGTTCTACTTCTAAAGTTCTATTTCATTTCAGCACATAACATATGCCTTAAAAAATACATCTAGTTTAATTTTATCGTTTTTATGTTCCCAAGCCCGAGTTCTTTCGTTTTGCCATTTATGACATTTATAGAGTGCTTTCGAAAAATTAGGCTACTTGATTTATTTTTTAATACTGATCCTAGAATGCATTTTAAATTTTTCAAAAAGAATATGCAAAATTGTGTGGAAATAACTTCGAACTAGGGTGAGTTGCGAAAATATAAATCTAACGTTTCAGGTGATTAAGGAACCGCAAAACACTGAATGAATAAATGTTACTTTTTTAAAGAACTTAAAAAGCAAAATACTTCATATATATTTGTGTTTTTTATACGTATTTGCTTTTATTATAAAATGCATTTATGTTTACATGTCATTTATATTTTTATTTATATTTGCATTTTATATCTTATTCATATGTTTGCATTTATTTTGCCTATAAGAGCTCACAATAATTTACTGTTACACCACGAAGGCACGCTCAAAAGAAGAATAAAGTACCTTATATACACCTCTTTTTAAATGGCGACTCGGATTAAAAGAACCAATCACGATGTCCTGGTGGGTGACGAAATATTGTCCGCCATCTTTTAATGCGGGCGCCACTGTATAGTCATTAGTTTTTTTAAAGTAGGAGACTTGAACAATAGGCAGTGCTCTCACTGGGATTCGAACCTGGACATCTTGAATACGTGCAGAGTGTGCTTCCGTTACACCACAAAGACATGCTGGAAGTAGGAGGAAAATGCTTTAAAAGTTTACATAAATTAGAGTTTTCTATCAGCCTATTCTTGAGCGCATATTACTTAAAATATTTTAATTATCATATTATTTTGGGAGTATTTAGAAAAAAATTAAATTCTGTAATATTTATTTTTAAGATAATCGGTAGTCCTGGGTCGTTCTTCATTTAATTACATAATCAACAAATACAAGTTCAGGAATATGGCATAAAAACTTAAAGAACTGCTCATGCTTTGACATTTTCTGGAAAATTCATTAAAATGGAGTCAACCATTTCGCAATTCAAAAATCTCTAATGCAATATAATATAACAATAAAATTATCATCTTTTTTATGAACAGGACGCCACGTAAATTCACATACGCTATATCTCAGGCATCTAAGAGTAATGTCGCGGTTTCTTTTATAACTATGTCTTGACGAACTCCACAGATCCTTAATATATAGGAATTGCCTATCAGTATTGAAAATTTGCGCTGTTTGCTATTCTGTA
The DNA here is from genome assembly GCA_000611955.2 of Stegodyphus mimosarum. NCBI lineage: Eukaryota > Metazoa > Arthropoda > Arachnida > Araneae > Eresidae > Stegodyphus > Stegodyphus mimosarum. The sequence goes on from KK120345.1 coordinate 66,612, forward strand.
GAAGGCAGGTTCTAAATTTTAATCATGTTTCCAAAATGCAAGAGAAAAACGGGACATAGCAGTTAAATCTTTTACATAAAAACTTCCACTAGCATCCTGAAGATCAGAATTACTTAAAACAAATCCTAAGTTCTTACGAATATGATGTCACAACACACTTGTCCATTATTGTCGATAATGGAAATTTGTCAGGAGCGGTAGGTAACAAAATGTGTATGTACGAAATATTTTTCTTATATATGTCTATATTTCCAAATATAATGTTGACATTAATAAACTTGCTTGAAACATAACTTTATACTTCATAGACACGATTTATCTCATAAATCAAAGAGAAATCTTAGCTAAGAAAATCTGATAAAAATCCTGAAAATATGTGCAAAAAAAAACATTTCCTAACTAAATTAGGTATGCGTCAGAATACCTATATAGAATTTGCTGTAATTTAATGCCTTCCATTTCAGTTGAACATCAGACAAAATGCCACAGACACATGTGAGGTGTTTCTAATGGTTAAATAATGTATAAGGCACGTACCTAAGAATTGGCCAAATTATTTTCTAATTACATCGCTTCTATAGCCGGATACTTAATTCCACATTTACTTATTTATCATTCGAAGCAATAACCTATTCTATCCACGGTCATAATAAGACGAAAATTATGACTACTGCCGTACGTGATTTCGGACATTCAAGAAATCTATTTCACCTAGCTCTTAAACAAGAAAACAACAAATGTCTTCCTCTTTATTCCTTTTATGGTATGTTCCTTGATTACTTAGACGCCATGATAGCATTCAGGGAAAATTCTTTCTCACCCACACGGTGCAAAGATGTCGCCTCTAACGTTGCATTGCACTTCAAGCGCAAATCCCTAGATTTGGGGTTCCTAATTATACGGAAGCCGTCGTATGTTGCCAAGTGTACAACAAGGTTTCTTTTTAGTTTTCCTTTTTCACTTGGTGTGAAATTGGCGAGAGGGATTTTTCATTTATTCCCTTACTAAATGTTGGGAGAAAGATCCGGTAGCGACAATTGTTGATTACTTAAAATGTATGAGTAGCTTAACAACAGAACAGAAGCTGTCTACTCGTTCCTCCGCATAATTTTTCTGTGTGAAGAGCATCTGCTGTTTACAAACAAAAATATTCAAAGAGAAATAATTAAAATTTTCATGCAAATTATAATTTTAAAACTTACTCACAATATAAAATATTTTTCTATTAACAAAATAACGAATATAATACTTTAAAAACCAAAGATAGCGTAATATTAAAATTTTATGTATAATTATTATTTCATTTATTACTTTTCTTGGGAAGTTTTTGAAGACTGCATATCTCTTCTCAATGCTTAGACCGACTGGAAGCAAAATTTAAAAATCTGATGTGTATACCACATGATTTCCTTGTAAAGAATATTAAATTATACGCATTTTGCATTTCATTTAAACGTATTGGATTGAATTAAATCTACTTTGTCGATAGCACATAAACCACAATAGAATAAATGCACTCTTTGAAGTTCATTATATTTATTTACGATAGCGACACTCTGGCGCTAACTTCACTTAACAACGTTATATCTCATTCATTTTATAAGTCAAAATGCACAAAAAGTTATATCATCTAAAGAATTATTTAATCGTTGCCACGTGTTCTATTCAAATACTATAATAAATCTAAAACAATGTGTAAAAGAATTAAGTAAAAAAAAAGGAACACAAAAGAACAGTTTTTGATAGACGATTCAGTATTTCTCATTCAATTAATTCAGTTCTGACTTAGCGACAAGGCAAAAATGCATGAAAATCCAAAATATCTATATTAAAAATTACGAAGTAAATCTTAAATACTTATTTTCTCGAATAAATTCCAGAATGTATTAAGCATGATTTAACTCGCAATATTAAAAGAAGGCATTATCTTTGGTGTTGCGAAGCTTAGTTTCTCTAGATTGGCAACCGATCCACTATTCTCCTAAGTTTCAAATGTAAACAAATATAGCTGCCATATGAAAAATGATTAGGCTTATCCGCACTCAAATAACTTTTAAATTGTTGATAATTCTACAAATCTTGCATGCAGATTTGCTAAAGGTATGAAAACCTTAACCTGAAGATAATAACAACATAATCCAATCATTTTAAAGCAAAAAATGCACAAGTTCCCAATATATAAGAATTAAAAAAACTGAGCTCACTGAGCCGAGTAGCAGACTAGATATATCCACTCTGCTACTCTGCGACCGATTGCAACCAAAATAGGAGGTGCACATCTATATCTTATAGCAGTCCTATATGCAAAATTTCAACGTTTCGGAGCTACTCGTTTTTGAGTTATACGAGATACATACATACGTACGTACGCACGCACAGACGCCGCTAAATAATCTCTTCAAAATCCATTCCGAAATTTTTCGTGATTATAATACTTCCTTTTCACTTCGTACAAGGAAGTAAAAATGGAAAAGATTTCGGTTTAGAATACTACATCTTAGCGCCAAATAATCTACAAAGGTAACTTATAATAAATGAGGAAAATATTCAGATTTTATTATAAATTAGATAGACACAGCGTATTTGAAATTCGATTAAGTGTTTTGGTAATAAACTCGAAATCTTTGTTTACAACTTATTTTTTTCCTCGTTTATGTAAAAATATGATGGACTATCATTTGCAAAAAAATGAAAAGTTATCAGAAAGTAATAGGAATAACTGAAATACATTTTAACAGATTTTATCCTAGAGGGCAAATTGGAAAATGCTAACATTCAAATCAAATGATATGTACAGCTTTCGAAACTGCAAACATTTTTATTTTCTTACCCTGCATTCCCTAATACCAGGCTAAATAAATATTTGCGTATATATATATGGAACATTTATACATATTACATACTTCTGGGCATTAGATAAAATTTTGGAAAAGAACCGTTGCTATCAGAAAACCTCATGCTTTATTTTATATTGCTTTTACCATATAAGTATGTTCATTATTTTTAGTTCAGGAAAGATTCATGACAAAGCATTTTAGAAAGAAAAATGTTATTTTTCTAAGCGTTAAGCGAAAGTCAATCAATTACTCGACAATCAACGGAAGAAATAATGAATTTTCCTTTACAACTACTCGTTATCCATACGAAAATTGGTTTCTTGGATGTAAAAAATAAAAGCCTAAATAATGAATCATACTTTTTTTCCCCCAGAATTACTTTTACTTTCCGCTAGTTTTCATTGTTCAATTAAAAGTAATCCTCCAAATCTCATACTTCAAATTCAGAAAATCTAATTTTTGGCATTAATTGCAGTTTTTAATGTCCTTAAATACGGTTACTTTAAAGATTAATTAGTTTAAGAGCTCTCTTTTGTTCCTGAGCCTTATCTTATGATTCAATGTCTTTTCAAACCGCTTGTAATTACAAAGAAATCAAATCGGACTTTTTTTCTTTATTAAACAGGTCATTTAAAAGCGTTATATCTTGAATCGATTTTGTGACATCCTGTCTGGGTTTCTTTTATTGATATCTTTTGAAATGTAATTTGCATTATGGTTGTCAAAATTTCATTTGCGGAAATTCAACGCGTTGGTTTTACGAAAGTCATCAGTATTTAAATAAAGGATGCTTAAAGTTATTACACTATTCTTAAAGATTAATATTTTGATGTAAAGGAACATATTATGCTTTTACTGGCATAGATTCCTTTTTGATGTAATAATTACTTATAGTAAATAATGCATATGCAATTTTAAGTCAATATTTAATTGATCTGCTGTTAATAATTCTCTCACGTTTCTCAGTCAAATGAGCTTACAGGTCTTCTAATTTTAATGTACGAACACGCATACGTACACACACACGAAACAAAACTAAAAAAAGTTTTCTCCTGAGAAAAGTATTTAAACGTTTCATGAGTTTGATTTTAACACCTCTCCAGTTGTGATCTTAAATCCTGTATTAAAAAATTCAAGAAACGTCCTGCCAAGTATGTGAAATTTACAATAATTGATAACTGAATATCCCTTGAAGAAATGTGTGAGGTAGTATCTTCTAGAATAGTTCGTCTCTCATTGTGAATAGGGTTAAAGCATATATAGAGTAACTTACACGATAATTAATTTTAAGCCCAGGATATCTGTGCAGGGTAGTTTAGGCTTCCTTGGCTAGAAATAGATCTTCCTCTTACTTTAAACTATACAGTTGCATTAAATCGGCATACACTTCTCGCATGTGTGAGACGTGACGTAACAAGGTATAAGAAAAAGGTTAAAAGATTCATTTAACTTTAACTAAAGCTTATCATCTGTTAAAGTTAAATGAAATGTAACAAGTATCTGAAATCTATCGATTTAAGAACCATTTAATACTC
>KK120345.1:71043-82280 GCA_000611955.2 Stegodyphus mimosarum
TTAACAAATTACGTTTATAGTCCAACATAATAAAATTATGATGTGTACACCACATGAGTATGGGATATTAAATTATATGCATTTTGCATTTTATTTAAACTGATTGGATTTAATAAAGTCTAATTCGTCGATAGCGCATAAATCACAATAAATGCACTCTTTAAAATTCACTATATCTCTTTACTACAGCGACACTCTGGCGCTAGGCTGACTTAACAGCGTTATATCTTATTCATTTTATAACTCAGAATGCACAAAAATTATGTATATCATCTGTAGAACTGTCTAATCGCTGCCACATGTTCTATTCCAATATTATAACAAGCCTAAAATGATGTATAAAAGAAATTAAACAAACAAAAAAAGGAACAAGTTTTCACAGACGATTTAGTATTTCTCATTTCGCGACAAGCGACATTCGACACTTATTTCCTTGAATTTCCTTCACAATCGACACTTATTTGCTCAAATAAATTCCAGAATTCATTGAGCATGATTTAATTTGCAATAATAAAAGAAGCTGTTATGTTGTTGTCGCGAAGCTTAGTTTCTTTACATTGGCAACAAATCCACTATTTTGCTAAGATTCAAATGTAAATAAATAAATAAATAAATAAATAAATAAATATATATATATATATATATATATATGTATTATATATATTATACACATATATATATATATATAATATTATATATATTATACACATATATATATATATATATATATTATCTAGTGCGGCCAATTGCAACAAAATAGGAGATGCGCATCTACATATTATAGTAGTTCTGTATACAAATTTTAACGGTTTGAGGCTCCTCGTTTTTGAGTTATGCAGGACACATACATACATACGTACGTACGTATGCACGCCACGTGGCACAGACGCCACGAAAAAAATCTCTTGAGAATCCATTTTAATTTAGTTTTATAATTTTTTGAGGGAAAAGAGTCCTTTATTCTGTCCTTACGTTCACATATCGTGCAAAGATATCGTTAAATTGTATTCGAAAGCGGTCAAAATGGATATTTTCTTTCAAATATGAAACCCTAAATATTTTGCGATTACAATACTTCCTTTTTATTTCGTATGGGGAAGTAAAAATAGTGTGTGGTTTATACAAATAAAATATTTTAACTATTCAACGAGTTTCACTAAAAAAAATAGTCAGAAAATCTGTAATTAAAATTTTCACGTATTTTGCTGTCGAAACCATCTGTATTCCCTGATGTATTATTTAAAGTTCTTGGTAGGAAAAACTTGATAACTTCTGATTTGTATTGCCTGAATTCTACTATATGATTTTCCGAAAGAATTGGATTATTTAATTATGTTGTCTTTTATATTTATGTAGCTAGCATTAGAAAATAGAAAATGGCTTTATTCAGTTTAAACAATTAATTAAGTAAGCATTATTACGTAGTAAGTATTACTATGAAGTTAAAAAAATAAAACTTTGTGGCATGTTAAAATTTAGAAAACAGAAATACCGTATGAAAGACTGGAATCATTTGGGCGTATCAAAGGTATGATTATATGCATTTCGTATTTGTGATGACGAAGATTACATATGATATTTACACTGAAAATTTTATTTCCAGTGTACTTATTTAGGCATAAAGTCTGTATAATTCCTTATTAAAAATTAAAAAAAACATCTTTGAGGCAGTTAGTTGAATAGAATGCATTATATGTCAAATATCACAATTTTTTCTCACAGAATAAAAAGTATTTTTTGAAAGGAAGTTAGTTGGAATGGAATGTAAATGCATCTAACCCTAGAATTCTCCTGAATAAAAGCTTCTTTACATAGATATCAGAATCACATCATGTTCATCAGTTCTATTTTTTATCTAAGCATTCTGGAGAAGTTTTATTTAAACACTGACTAAACTGCCAAAGGCGAATGCAAATGCCGAATATAATTTTTGGAACATGAACCAATACGAAAAACGCACTTTGCTTTAAAATATTGAAATATCCTTATTCTTAAAGCTCTTCCATATCTTCAACTAAACCAGAATATAAAGAAACGTTCTTCTTCTAGAATCCATTCCCGGAAATGGGAGCCATTACGAAGCATAAATGCGCAGGAACGTAGACGAATACTTTCGTCCTTTAAAAGACGTATTATTACTTACGTTCAATAAGCAGCATAAAAAGATGGATTTATCTGGAATGTTTCCATCGTTTCATATAATAGGCTAAAACACTGGATATTTCAAAAGAGAATCCTTGAACGTAAAGCTAGAGCTACAGTTGGATGCGAGAAATACTAAAAGAAATCATTTTCACAAAGGCATATGCTTTTAAAAAATTCGCGTATTGCATTCAATTTATAGCAATGACAAAATGTATTTGTAGCGTTTTGCACTTCATGAAGCAGAATTTTCTGAAAAAAGAACTCGTGAGAAATCTCTCCTATTCCTAAATCCATTTATATATTCTCTAAAAAAGGCTAAGATAGAAGATGAAAAATGGTTTGCCCGGGAGGTACTATTATAAAAATTACACATATTTATATTAGCTGGTACTAAGCACTTTGATATCGTAAAATTATGTAAGTCGAAAACATCTTAAATTATAAAATTAAAGAAACTCTAAGCCTCACCTCAAGATTTAACTGAAGCTATGGAATAGATGCAAGGTAAAAAGAGCTAGATATGTCTTGAAATCATCATTTACTCGATACAAAAATAACGAAGCTAAAAGTCAAATTAAAACCTGGATTCAAATCAAGCCAAATGTTGATTCAGGTTTGCTGAAACTGAAGATTAGAACTGACCATTATTCAAGACTTCACTATCTTCCATTTTTGAAGAGTCCTCTCTTCAAATGTTAAAAATAGTCAAGTAGGGCAGAGATACGGTGCGGAAATGAAAACAATGGATCCTGAGATAACCGGTTCGAAACCAAGATGTTTCATCACCTGATTGTTTGCTCCGGGAAGATTTTTCAATTTTCGTCTTTGACAATGGTGCGAAAGTATCTTACCTTCTTTTATTCCCGCGAATGGCGCCTACGTCAAAATTTGATTTTAATTTTACTGTAATTTATTTGTAGATTCCTGTTGTAGAATGCTGATTCTGATTCTCTTGATGTTAGAATAATGATTTACCTGACTGCCATTTTTAAGAAAACTATGAAATGGGAAATATTAATATAAACTCATATTTGCAAACAGTTCTTCATAAAAGTTTTATATATTCACATTATATTATAAATATTGGGAATCTACAGTTTCTTATTTGTTCCCACCAGGAAAAGATCTCCAAGTGCAAAAATCGTTTTGCTACAAAGCTTACTTTTACGCTTTCCTTGCAGTGCTCTACGAAACCTGTTATATTCCTTTTCTGATGAGCCTATGGCGAGCTCCTGTATTCTTGGCTCCTTTAGCGTGTCAGTGATGCCCATGCTAGGTTAACCAAAATTGCGGAGGGTAAACTTACAGACTGCGTTTTTTGTCAACAGAGCTTACTTTTTTATCTTCCTTGCACTGCTCTACGAAGCGTGTTAAGTAGCCTTTTCTGATGAGCCTATGACGAGCTTCTGTAACCTTGGCTCCTGTGACGTGTTAGCGATGCCCATGCCAGGTTAACCAAGATTGCGAACAGGGACATACAGACTGCGTTTCTTGTCTGCAGAGCTTACTTTCATACCTTCTTTGCAGTGATCCACGAAGTGTGTTAAGAAGTCTTTTCTGATGAGCCTATGACGATCTTCTGTATTCTTGGCTGCTGTGACGTGTCAGCAGTGCCCATACCAGGTTAACCAAGATTGCGGAGAGGGACTTACAGACTGAGTTTCTTGTCAACAGAGCTTACTTTCTTATGTTCCTTACAGTGCTCTACGAAGCGTGTTATGGAGTCTTTTCTGATGAGCCTATGACGAGCTTCTGCATCTTTGGCTCCTGTGACGTGTCATCAATGCCCATGCCAGTCTATCAAGATTGCGGAGAGGAACTCACTAATGCCTTAAAGTGCACAAAATATAAACCAACTTACGCATGCAGAGACAGTGTTTCAACCGCTATGCTGCGTCTTCTGCGATCTCAAACATCGTATTATCAAAATATATGAGCATCCCCTTTTATTTTTATTTCTTATAACATATGCTAATTAAGACACTTGGTTTATAAGAGTACTGTGCGGAAACAACAATTATAAAACATGGTTACATTTCCGGAAAAAATTAACTTGCATGAAAAAGCTGTACATGAAGGGTGCCATGGTACTATCTAAGTGAAACACATGGGGGAAAGCACCAAATCCAACATGTAGCATTCCGTTTACCTGGGATCGACACCGTATCAAACAACCAGAATTCAGCAATCTTAAAAACTCAGCAACTGCCTTTCAACTCCCCTCTTTCTTTTGCACCTAATCCCGACTCACATTTTGTAGTTATAAATTTTAGCTGCGATCTTCAATTACATCGCTTTTGTTAGTTTCACACAGCTTCCATGGAATGAATATAAACGAAACGAAGTAAATAAAATCTACCATTTTCATTACTACGAAATGCATTTTGAGGAAACTGCAAGTTAAGATCTTAAATTGTATTTTTTCAGTTTTAAATCCATTTACTAAGTGCATTTTTAATTAATTTAAAAGAGCAGTATATTATAAAAACAGTCTTTACCAGTTACCTTTATTAACTTATTCGTTATTCTGCTTTTTTTTTAATATTTAACGACTTAGAATAATCTTTTCGATATTAATTCCATAAGCTCAAACGACTTTTAGTATAGATTCGTAAACGAAATGACTTCGTCGGCATAGCAATGAAATTGAAAGATTTCGCATGACGTTATTGGAATTATTTTAACATTTTTTGTCCTTTTACCTTCTGAATTAGGCTTAAAAATTGAACTTCGTATAGTTTAATAGTGCTTTAAAAGTAAAGCATTTGAATAAAGAAACTTAATAAGCAGAATCACATTTTGGAAACATTTAATGTTTTTTGCATCTTCAGATTGTTTGAACTCAAAAGCTCTCTAAATTAGTTTCAGTTTAACACGCTTGTTTTATATCGTGTCCGAGTTTGCATAAAATCTGTCGAGGCAATCGTGTTCAAATGCTGTAATGAAAGCAAAACTTTTCAAATATAACTTTTTTAACAATGAAAAGAAGAGTTTATATAAATGCAGCTAAGATTATTTGCCCATAAATCTACCGTATACTTAATTAGCAGGAAAATATTTTCCCCACAATCTATTGCTTTATTTTTTGTCTGGAAATTAATTAAAGATTTAGAATGTAAATGTTTTTTTTATTTTTTTTTAATAGTCAGTTCAAAAATAAAATAATTCGATTCATAAAAGGCTATCTACGTACGCTTAGCCAAGATTAAAAGTTTACAAATCAAGTCACAAATCAACGCCGTACTTGCATTTTCTAATAATTACAGATACATATATCAGGTACCTTCTTAGCATGCCTTTGTGGCGAGTGGTCAGCACACTCGGCGCGTATTCGAGAGGTCCCAGCTTCGAGTCCCGGCAAGGGCATTTAACATTTTTTATGTCCACTCCTTCCAAATAACCTAATGACTCTACAGTGGCGCCCGAGCTAAAAATGTGCTGGATGATGATTCTCCACCACCAGGATTTGGCGACCAGTCGCTCTTTAAAACGAGAAGTATGGAAGATATTTCTCCTGTTTTCATAGGATGCCTTCGTGGTGTAATGGTTAGCACACTCGGCGTGTATTCGAGAGGTATATGTTTCGGGTCCCTGTGAGGGCACTGTTCATTTTTCAAGCCTTCTGCTTCAAAAATAACCTAATGATTCTACACACATACGTAATTTCAATGCACATTTACCTTAGCTGTTACGAAATATTAACTCAAATTGCATATTAGGTCTAATCGGAGCCAAAATCGAACTTTATTTAATATAGTACTAAGCCTCTAATTTTTCTTCAGGTTTCTAAAAGGCAATTCTACATTTTATTTCACGTCACAATTCTGAAATCAAAATTTATTAAACCTACATTATCGTTAATATTATGGATTTTAATTAGATTTTACTCAACATTTTTATTTTAAGTAATATGTTATTATTTTGCTGTTATAAGAAAGCCATTTATTTTTTAATTTTATCTCATATATTGTTCTTCTACTTACATATAAGCCAAATACACTCCAACTGTACGTCAAAAAATAATGCCAATTTCTTACGTATGATATAGAGCTTGAAATAAGGATATTATGGAAACTGCTTATGTTTTCAGACAGCTGTTTACCGAACATAAATTAACTGTTCTCCAAACAGACAGAATTATGCACGGGCTAGACTGTAAATAATTTAATAATTAGGTATACTTAACCGCTCTCTAGGCTGAGTACATTGAACTACAAAAGTTTTCTTAGTGTGAGAAACATGATTAAAATCTTAAAATATGTTTGTTATACCAAATGAAAATAAATGCCATCTTTGAAGAAAAAATTCAAAGATGAGAACTTTCTATTTAATACTTTCATCAGCATAACCATTGAACCTTTTATTTTCTAGCTTTCAACGATCTATAATTCTGATGAGCATATTCACAGTGATATAGACAATTCAGTTCTACTACCTTGGTATAATGACTAATTAGAATTACGGAATATAATAAACAGGAGTTACTACCTCAAAATATTCTCTTACACGAGGAAATCCAGTAGATAATATAAAATTCCTCTTACAGTTTTTTATTATGGTAATAAAATTATCTAGGTGTGATGAATGGTAATTTAAACAGCTTAGTGTACGAATACAATTCCGGTGTCGATTAATAGAGGTAAAGTTTCCAAATAATCCGATTATAATGCTGTGTTCATTTATAAAAGAGCATGTGATATTCCATATATGACAGTGCAACATAAAATATGCAATCGACATGAAATATGCTGAATATGAAAGCTACACTATTTTAACTTATGGTATATAATTTATATTTTGATACTATCGAGCAGGGATGGAAAAATTTCATTTCAGTAGGGGACACATTTCAGAATTCTGGAGACGGAACTAGATATTATTTCGTTTTAAAATATGCATGTAAGTTGAAACCGATTCATATAGTTTCTCCAGCGACGACTCTCGTTTTGTAAGTATAATCTGTATGCATGCGACGAGTCTTTGCATTTCTTGAATACGAAGTCCAATAAAGTTGTCAAATCTCTGGAACATATCATGTTCGAATAAACGCAGAGAATAAAATACTAAAAAATATCTAATTGGAACTTTAAATTAATATTATTTTTCTTTAATTAAAGCAATCGATCTAATCTATATTTAATGGAAAACAAATTTCAGCATACAATGAAAACATTTTATCTATTCCTGTAAAGAAGATGCATGTAAAATTTTAAAAATATAAACCGCAATAAAAGCCTTGAATATCTTAACACAATATTTATAAAACTGAAGAAGAGATCATTTTAATAACCCATTTAAAATGCTTTTAAGTCTAAGGTATCGAAGAGAGAAAATCGCAAAAACATTGAAAGGTAAGATCAGGAAACACTGATAATCCCATCCTGGTTCAAATCCCGATAAACGGGCTTTCTGCCAGGAAGATTTTATTGTTTCCTTCATGCGTAATGTGAATACTAGCGAATTTCTTTAAAAACGCCCTCCACGAACAGCCCTCTCCAAAAACAGACACCTGCCTTAACCAATAAACCTAAACTAATCTGAACTGTGACAAGGCATATTTTAAGAAATTAAACATTTATAAATATTTTTCAAAATTTCGGGCATATTGTTGTTTAAGCATTTGTTGTGATTAATAAGATGTACGGGACACTAAGCCATCTCATCAGTGAGAATGTTGCGCAGTGTAAATGACTGGGGCCGACCGAATTATATAAGCGAGAAATGTGAAGCTCCATCCGAGTTCCTAAGGAGATTTTGAAGTTAACCCTACTTTTTCCATACCTCGAAACTCTGTAGACGATTTTCTATAGACAGTATTGCAAGTGCATATATAGCGCAATGGCCACAAGCATCTATGCCTTCTCAGGGATCAAAGCCAAGAATATGGTAGTTAGCTCTTCTACAAACGAAAACCTAAAATTCTCCCTAGGAAATAAAGGGTGTGGCAACCAATCCCACTGCGAAGAGGAAATGGTTATCTCCCTCCACCCGCATTGAGACAAAGATGATTTTTTCTAAGAATACTTCTATTGGGTTAAATAAAGTAGATTCTATATTAAGTCTTAAAATGTTTATTTTTATATTAGGCTTCGAAAGATTTGTTGGAAGGGGACAAAAAATAGAAAGCGAGGATATTATATTTTTCGAATCTGGAACCTTTCTCGAGATTAGTGCAGTTAGATGATTCAGATGTCCCATCCCTTATAAATGTTTCAAGATCCTCGTTTAAATTTGTTATTTATTCCCCCTCCTGGATAATTTTAAATATTTGCATTTAAAATAAATTTAATAGCGGGTCCAAAATGTTTAGTTATTCAAGTGAGCTCTAAAGTATATGAGCGAATAATAATACAATCGAACTATAAAAGGGCTGCTACGAAATTTGAAAGTAAGATGAATCTCTTGAATCTGGTTACTCATCTGTTAAGAAGAAAACAATACCTATAAAGATGATACAAAGCAAATTTTAAAAGGCAGTAGTGTACGGTAAACCTAAGGAACCACGTTGGCCACACAGAAATAATAAAGGCAATAATGAAAGCTTTGTAACCATCATATTTTTGTTATTAGCGTATATGCATTTTCTTTGTATCATTTTATTACCGTCTTGAATCGAAATGTCGAATTTTATTGTTCTACGATTTAATATTACCTGGCAAATGTAGGTTGATTCAGAAATATTTGATGACAGCTTTAGGGGAAAGAAAAATGAAATAGTTCCATAGTGAGTAATGTCATCAATCCTGATAATAACACACAACCAATACAAACAAGACTGATTTTGCGATTCAAAATGGTATTCGTTTTGAATGCTTCGACACTCCTTACAGGATTCGCTGCGTCAGTGTTACCTCGGATCCTTCGTGATGCTTAGCTTTCCTCAGTGTTTCCTATAGCGTGCAATTGTTTCCTCTGGTTTTCCGCAATATGTAATAATAGCACAACACTAAAAAACGTCTTTTCACTCTTATGGTCTTATGATCATTTTGGGAAATATTCGTCCAAATTGAAACACTAAGTTATTGCTCCAGCGCCATCTTGCCTAACAATGTCTCGGACATGTGACTTTTATTTAAAATGAAGAACTGGAATATAATTTTTGATGCATCCTTCACATTTAAAATTAGGCAGAAAAGCAACCACAGATTGCGAATAAAAGTATTTTGCTTCTTATGTTTGATTGTATATGAAATCAATAGAATTGTATTTCTTTAGCGCCTATAAATTTGCTTTTGCATGTTACACTAAAGTAGTTCTTTTCCAATTACATTTTTCACTCCTTTCTACAGTTTACAACTATACTATGTATTCGTTTCAAACTTGTAGCTGTATTTTTGACTCACTCTGTATATTTATTTTAACTATTTTTTAAATCAGTTTATTCACCCTCCTTACAGCATAGTTATCATCACCCGGTACTGAAGCAAATCCTTAAGCACGACAACAACTGGCCGTACCTTCCCTGAGAAAACACGGTTACCTTGAAGTAAGGAGAGAGTAGTAAGGAGGGTCGGAGGGAATAAAAGGAAGTTTACTAAATTCTCGGAGCAAGTAATGACTTCTGTCTCCTTCTCTACACACTCCGATTCATCTCTTTTCCGGAGTTCCATTACATCTGGGAAAGATTTTTAGCGAACTTTTCAACAAATGGGTGAATTTCGAGTCCCATTCAAAAATAAGTGAAAAAATTTAGCGAAGATAATAAGAACACAGAAGTGCAGAGAAGTGAGAATTTCTATTCGGAGATCCAACTCAAACTCATTTGCAGAGATGGAATGATTATTTCTCCTCTGCATCTTAGATTTCCTTTTATAAGTAGAATTTTAAAATGAACTGTCTCGAAATCTAAGCGAGGAGAATAAATTATTGCGTCTTTAGAGAGAAGAGGTGTATTTAGTTCTTTAAACAGAGTCGAGAGGTAAGTTTTGCAGAGCAATGTGACAAAATTTATTTTATATAAATATGCCTCTTAGAATATATTTGCTTTAATGTTAATGAACTTTATAATTCTGTTTATTTTTTCTGAAGACAGACTTTTCACGATATGCCTTTTTCGTTTCTAAAACTAATAAAGCCAATCCGATTCCAGATCTTGAAGAATTGTCTAACTTATATAACTGTCCTATTTATATAAACTTCTATAAATTAGTTCTAGTATTAGTCCAGAGGGGCAATTTTCTCAGAAGGACTATTAATTTCGTTAAGTAATTCACTAAAAGTGTTGTTTCACTTTATAAATTGTTGCTACCAAATATTATCGCCCTGTATTTTTCTCTCATTGTGATAAACAACGGTACCTAGACATATCAAATTATGAATATTGAACAATTCCTCCCTAATATGGGCATCTGGAAGCCCAAATTTGAAATATGGAATTTGTTTTATTATCGATATCATATTTTGTAAAACTTTAACGAATATTTGATTAACAAACTCAAAGATTTCAAAGCGATAAATGACAAAGTTGTACAGAAAAAAACATTTTTATCTCCATCGCGTGAGAGAAAACTTGTTAAGGAGAGGGAAAACTTTAAACCTTAAGGGTTTTTTTTTCTTTTAACTTTTTAAAATTTAACTCTCATACTCAACTCTCTCTAGGTGCCGGACAAACTAAACTTAAAATAAACTTACTAAGATGAACTGGTTAGAAAATAGAGAAAGGAACTAATTGGTTGATCTGACTCAAAATAATATTAAATATAACTTTTCTTAAAGCAATTAATTCACACATAGCAAGGGAAAGCAAATTCTTCTTAATAAACTTAACCTGAAAAGGAAGCTGGAATAAATCTTCTCTGGAACTCGGTAAACTAAATACTAAATCTCAACCAAGCACTTCTATAATTCACTCATTTTAAAATAAACTCAAGAATAATTCATATTCATTTCATAGCAAAACCCTCATAAGCACCAGAGAAGAAATATTCAGACACCAATCAATCAGTTCCGCTACTAAAAATCAAGCACTAGTTTTAACTTTCCTGGCACCTAAAAGTCATAACAAAAATCTATCTTAAAACACATTCAAAGTAACATTAATAAGTGGTTAGTACACATTTGCTAAAACAGGGCGCGTTGTGAGTACCCTAAAA
>KK120345.1:83646-118183 GCA_000611955.2 Stegodyphus mimosarum
AATTTTTTTTTGTTTAACACAATAACGGTTACTTAGAAAGACTGGAACCTTAAATTAATCATCTAAAACAACTTCTATAGAAATTACAATTTACATAAATTTCTTATTTTTGACAATAACTTTAAATTCTACCAAGACACAAACAATCTTCTACTTCCCCCCTTTATTTTTCCTATTTTTCAACTAAATTTTCCTCTTTCTCCCCAGATTAAGCAAGAACAGTTTAAATTAAACTACTAAAAAAATATAATCTTATGAAAAAAAAAAAACTCACAGTTGACCTTCGGGATCATCATGATCAGAAGCTATAGGCTGCAGAGGAATTCCGCCGTTGAACTGGATCTTGGTAATGAGCTACAATAAAGTCCACGAAAAATGACTACTTGTAGAACCTCAAAGATGAAAAGCCCGGCAATCAAAATTCTAAAACATTAAGGTTGAAGAAGAAACCGCTGCAGATGAATTCCGCCTTGAACTGGTCAAATGGAAATCAAATTCAAAAAGTCCACGAAAAATGACCTCTTGTAGAACTTCAAAGATGAAAAGCCCGGCAATCAAAATTCTAAAACATTAAGGTTGAAGGAGAAACCTCCGGGGACAGAATGTTGATACTTTTCCTTCTCGCGAACAGAGAGCTTAATTTAGGTACGAGCCCTTACACTTCCGTTTTACGGGAAAACTCGCTTCAAACTCGGAAGAGTTCGCTCTGAGTTCAACTTCTCGCAACTTAGAAGAAAATTCTCCATTAATCACATCATGCCGCATCGCAAACGCGAGCCACCCGCCGGGGTAAAACCGCAGCATCGCAAATCTCCACAGCTAAAAGCAGAGTTCGTCCGCAGAACGCTAGCGCAAGCCACCCAAGCCCGGGTAGGCCTGGCCGCAGGCCAAAGGCCCTCTCTGCTAAAAAATTCAACTCCAAAATCTCGAAGACTCTGGTAAAAACTGACTTCAAAACTCGCGCAACAACCGAGGAAAACTCGGTTTCTCCTCCCACTTACAATTATAGGTCCAAAGTTACACATAAAATTAAATTCTTGCCAATCCGAGACTTTTCAATATAATTTAATAGGACAAGTTCAAACCCCCAAACGAATCAGAATTAAGTCATTGTCTACGGTAGCACCTGCGAAAACTGGAAACTAAACATTCGACCCCCTCTGCTAACAAGCGAAAAATATAAGAAACAACAAAAAACTGCCCTTTCAAAGATTCAAATTACAACTTCCAGCGAGGCCATAAACAAGGCGACATCACCGCGGGAGGTCCGGCTACAGTATTCACTTTCCCACTTTTGGAACAAAGACAAGAGAACAACGATATACTACTCAATGTTGCAACTGTCATCTTAAAAAGGCATTTCCCACAGATGTTACTTCCGTTAGAAGACGCTCCCCTCTCTGCGTTAAAATTGACCGTTGAAGGAAAAAATAATTGCTTAAACATTTAAGTACACACTTTCCAAATATATATATTCATTACGCTCTTCACAATTTCAAACTTAAAAAAAAACCAAATACAAATACAAATAAAATACTTAAATAATTGATTACTTAAATCATTAAAAACACTTAAATTAAAAACACAGAATTCGCGACACAACACTGTGCATAGGAAATCCCAAAGGTATGCTGATTTCAAAATTATTTTGCTATATTGATCTTAAACTGAATTTTATGTTTCAAGTGCGAGGACCATTATATTTAATATATAAATGTAACACACAAAATGTTAAAAAACGCCGCTTTGGGCGTAATTTAAAATTTGAAACCTTTCAGATTTTGTTTTTGCTTAGATTCTTACTTAGTTCTAATATACTTGCGGTCTTAGAAGTACTTTTAATGGCGCTAAATCTACATAGCTTCTTTTGAGATATTTTTAAAGCATATGTAATGCGCTAAAAGTGATACGGCACTTGCGTTAAGCTACAGCTTTCTTTGAAACGGTGTTCAGCACCTTATGGTAAAATAACTGAATAGCATATCTAAATTAAAACAAATAAATTGGTTTGAAGTTTGCTTCGTATCAAATCCAGTTATGTCAGATGAGGCCATTAGGATCTAAGAAACTACATTTCTAAGGTGTAAGTAAAGAAATATTTTAAAACCTTATGAACTTTACATAAACTTCGAAAATCAATTCTTAAATTTCTCATCTTACATATAAGAAACTTAAAATAAATGTAAAATTCAAAGCAAGTTTCTCTACTTAGAAAAGCACACTCCGAAAGAGAATTTTAATTGCACTGGGAAGAAGAGATGGCCTAAACGATATTTTTCCTTAAGAGTGGTTAACCACTAATCCTAAATGCGCCCAAGAAAAGTGGGGCACGGTGGCTTATTTTTTTAAAAATAATATTACTTGTATTTATGAAACGTGACGTGGATAAAAGTGACTACAAAGTTGTAGTACATATTTTAAAGACTGATTATTTTTGGTGGTGGATATATTCGAATACTAAAGTCCCACGAACCTTGAAAAAGACTCGAAAATTTGAAACTTCTCACATTTTTTTTTTATAATTCGAATCGTAATCTTGATGCGTGTTACAGATTTAGATTAACTGGATTAACTTGGTGTGTCTTTGCTAAGATTTTAATTTAGTCTCATGAATATTTGTTACATCAGGTTCAACAATATAATTGATTGATCTTACAATTAAAAAGTGGCCAGGAGTCAAAGCGTTCAGATCCTCTGCTTCCGATGAGAAAGGCACAAGGGGACGAGAATTTAGAACACCTTCAATTTGAGTAATTACTGTCAAAAAACCCTCGTATGTTAATCTCGCATTACCCATCACTCGCTTAAGATGATACTTGAAGGACCTGACCCCTGCCTCCCAAAGGCCTCCAAAATTTGGTGCCCTGGGAGGAATGAATTTCCAACTGATACCTTCACTACTTAAATATCCAGACAGATCATGATCAGGAGTTTGAACTAAATTATATAATCTCTTAAGCTCTTGATTTGTTCCTATGAAATTCGTAGCATTATCAGAAAATATACAAGCACTTTTACCCCTCCTTGCAAAGAACCTCTTTAGAGTTTCTATAAATGCGTGTAAAGTTAATTCTGTGACCATCTCTAGATGAATAGCTCGAGTAACTAAGCAAATAAAGATAGCAACATACACCTTATGAAATATTCCTTTTCTTTGATACATATATTTTATTAAAAAAGGACCTGAAAAATCAACATCTGAACAATTAAAGGAATAATTCACAGTAACTCTTTCTTTTGGCAAATTGCCCATCTGTGGTTGACAAGCTATAGGTTTTGCTTTACAGCAAACTAAACAATTATGAACTATTTTCCTGCAAATAGATCGTCCATTTAACGGCCAAAATTTTGATCTTAATTGAAAAAGTAATGCTTGAGGACCCAAATGCAAATTCTTTTGGTAAACATAATTTACAATCAAATGAGTAAGTTTAATTTTACCATGCAATAAAATTGGAAATTTCTGATTATCATTTAAATTGCTATTTACTAACCTGCCTCCTACCCTCAAAAGTCCATCTCGGTCAATGAATGGATTAAGATTTTTAATTTTACTTCTGTATTTCACCTTACCTGACCTTTGTAAGTCTAATATTTCTTCTTGAAAATCCTGAAACTGAACTTGCTTTAAAAGAAATATCTCAGCCTTTTTTATTTCTTCAGTATCTAAAGGACCTGAAATGTACTCCTTTCTGCAGTTACAGATGAATCTGAAAATAAATGCTAAAATGCGCATTATTTTACTATACTTATTACTAATACTAATAACATTAAAAATAAATGAATCTCTGGAAGAAGTACTCGAAAAACATGAGACAAAAGTTTTTAGTTCCTTTGAAAAATCATCAGATATAAAAGTCATAGGAATGTCCTTGTTAGGATATTCTCTTGCCTTTAGGAATGATGGACCATATCACCAAAGCTCACTGAACTTTAACTTATCAAGGCTAACACCTCTGGACAGGAGATCGGCAGGGTTCTCTTGTGATGAAACATGTCTCCACTCCATACCTTCTGACAGTTCTTGAATTCTGGAGATTCTGTTAGCAACAAATGTTTTAAGTTGACCTGGTTCCTTCTGAATCCAACACAGCACAATCATGAAGTCACACCGCAATGTCGCATTTTCCACATTAATTTTTAAAGCTGAAATAACTCGACTCTTTAATTTAGCAAGTAGAACTGCTCCACACAGCTCTAATCTGGGTATGGACACTTGTTTCAAAGGTGAAACTCTTGACTTACGAGTAACTAAATTTACGGACACTTCACCAGATTTTGACACTGATTTGCAGTAAATTGCAGCTCCATAGGCAGCTTCCGAAGCATCATTGAAGCCATGCAGTTCGATAACAGTTGCATCAGGCAATAAAATATACCTGTTTATTGAGATATCATTAATAGATTCCAATGTAGCCAAAAATTGCTTCCATTCATTACTTTCTTTTTCAGGCAGAATACTGTTCCAGTCGATCTTTAATAGCCAAAGTGTTTGCATATACACTTTAGCTTGCACAATTATAGGACATATCAAACGATTGGGTCATAACGGAATGTTTCTTTCTTCATCAACTGCGAGTTGTTTTAATGTTCGTGTAGCTAAATATGGCGCACTAGTCGTCCCATAGGTAACAGTACGCTATCTAAACGTTTTAATTGGTTCATTTATGCATTGTTTCCAAACAGTCCGTTGAAGATCTCTTTGTGACGTATCAATATTAATCATTCTGTACATCTGCTTAATATCCGTGATAAAAACTACATAGTGTTTACGAAACCTTATCATAATGGAAAATATGTCATCTTGTACAACACCTCCATTGTATTGCAAATTATTTAAAGATGTCCCTGTAGACGATAATTGTGATTCATTAAATACCACTCTCAATTTGGTAATAGGACTGTTCGGACGGTACACCGAATGATGAGGAAAATAGAAATTAATCTTTGGTTCCGCAGTTTCATAAACTAGTTCCATATGATTGGATTGTTCATATCGTGCATTAAGTCTCGATAAAGTTCTAAATGAGTAGGGTCCTTAGCTAAACGCTTTCACAGGGAATTCAATCTATGCACAGCAATTTGCCTTGATTCTCCTAGGCAACTGGGATCCTTCTTTAAAGGCATTTGAACAGTTTATCTTTCACTTTTATCTCTACTGTGTGTTTTAAGAAAATGTTCCTCACAAATAATTTCCTCCTTTCCCTTACCACCTTTATTAACTTCACAACAAGAATTTTCTATTTCCCAAAAGCTTTTAATTAACCCATATAAAATTTCTTCCATATTACAAGTTAACCCACAATGTGTTGTACTAAAAGAATTGAACTCATCAATAGAACCTCCGATTATGAATCCGAAACAGAAATTTTGGAGTATTAGGTTAGAATCATGAATACGAAACTGATTTGGCTTAAGAAACTCATAAAAACACTCCGCACCTAATAAAACGTCAATTTGTTTTGGTTGACTAAATTGGGGATCTGCTAATTTAATATCTTTCGGGAGTTTTTGAAAGGGAAAATTAAAGGCATTTCCTGGCACAAGATCACTAATTTTAGAAACAACAAAAAAATCTTCTAACCCTCTTTCATAATCTACTCTATTTGAAATTATAGTTGTCACCTTTTATTTTATTGAAAATCTAATCCCATTTAAACATGAAACAGATACATTTAATTTCTCCTTTTTTACCTGTAATAAATTAACAAGGTGATTTGAAATATAATTTGACTGCGAGCCTACATCCAGCAACGCAAAACACGGAATATCTTTACCATATTTATCTCTAATGTAAATTAAAGCATTAGACAAAATAGTCCTTTTTTGTTTTAATACTTATTCACTGCTCGTTAAAGTTCCAACAAACTCACTTTTACTTCCGAGTTCAAAACACTTTGTGTTTGCATTCAAGGTTACGAGGTCCACGTTAATGGCTGGAGAAGGAGAGTCTTCTACCACTAACTTGCGTCCTTCTTTGGCGACAGAGTTTGTCGCCAAAACCTCACGTGTATTTCTGTCTTTCGATTTCGAAATATGCAAGAGTTCATGGTGATTTTTATGACATATATCACACGGGTTAGAAATACAATTTAAAGAGGAATGATTCGAAGTAGAAATACATTTAAAACATAACTTGTGTTTTTTCACTAATTCAATTCGATCATAAACAGACATTTTCTTAAAAGAATCACATTTTTGTAAACCATGAAAGTAATTAGATTTACAACAGAAACATTTAAACTGAGTATTTCTCACACTTGAAGTCACAGTTGTTGTTTGGCTATTTCGCCTTTTCATGACAGCAGAATTATTAGGCGTTCTTGAAGCCTGTAAAGTGCGCGCATAATTCTTTAAAAATAAAATAAGGTCAGACAATTTAGGAAGTTCATCGCTTTTAGCTTCTCTTTCCCACCACAATTTAGTATTAGTATCTAACTTTTGAAGCAACTTATACGCTAATATAGTTTCCGAAAAACCTTCTATTTTTTGTTCCAGTGTTTCTAATGACCTTATACATTCATTTACCGTATCTACTAATTTTAAAATTGTAGAGCGATTTTCATCTTGAAACGGAATTAGTGACATAAATCTTTTTAACTGAGCAAATACTTGATCCTTTTTATTAGAAAAACGTTCCTCCAATAAATCCCAAGCCAACTTATAATTTGAATCACATAATGGAATTGACTGGACGATTCTAGATGCTTCCCCATGAAGTGATAATTTTAAATAAGAAAGTTTCTGGGACTCTGATAATTTATTATTATTATGTATGCTAGCAACAATAAAATCTTTAAACGAAAGCCAATCATGAATATACCCACTAAAAGTTGGAAGATTTAATTTTGGTAACCGAACTCCTTCGTGACTATTTGGTTCGTGTTTGTGCCCAAGAGAATCAGTAGCAACGCTAACATTAACACTTGTATCTAATTTAGATAATTCTTGTTTAATAGAAATCCACAGTTTGTCAATCTTCTCTTGAACAGCTTGCTGTTCTTCAATAAATTTATCAATATCCTTTTCATCACAGATACTAAATATTTTGTCAAAAATATCAGAACAATCATTTTCGAATTTTGACCATTTTTTTTCATACAGTTCCAATTGTATTTTACTTAATGAACCCTTTTCTAGTTCACCGGAAGCTTTAGTGATACTCGCTTTCAGAACTCGTTTCTGAACCAATATCTTACCCATCACCAATTTAGTAAACTTCGCAAATAATACACATTTACAACTTGAAATGAACAATAAACGGCGCTTACCTGTCCAGGTATGAAGCTGGGACGACTAACCGCATTAACAACTGCTTTTCACACATAAAATCTTCTTTGGCCAGCAAATACTTGAAGTTTCAGTTTCGACTGATGACGTGGCTTCACTCACAGCTGAGCCTCTCTCCGGCTCGCTGAGACCAGAAAAATGTGTCGGCCAGCTAAACACACTGAAGAAAGTGGACTGTAGAAAAATGCTTTATTGCAAATAATTGGAGAGCGACTTTCATCGCCTCCCACACAATCTCACTGACGACACGGTATACAAAAGACGCACAAGTAGGCACACTGCCAGTTAATATTCATCAGCTCATCTCTTGGTTAGAGTTAAGTAGATGGCGCGGCAGTAGTTCTAACAGGCGCTAACAACATGGTTGGTATGATTGTTAATACATTGTATGTCTCCCAGACGATGCAATACAGTCCGTAGAACGCCTAGGCATGCTGAGTATCAAATTATCGATCTGATCTTGGGGGATATTACACCACTCAAAAAGCAATGCTCTCCGAAGTTCCGGTAGACATAAAGGAGGAGATTGACGGGCTGCAACTCGTCGGCCAAGCATATCCCACACGTGCTCTACTGGATTCAAGTCCGGTGAGAATGCTGGCCAGTCCATATGGGTGATATCCTCCGATTGAAGGCGTTCGCTTACGATGTTTGCACTGTGAGGACGGGCGTTGTCATCCATAAACAAAAATTGTGCGCCCAAGGCGCCCCGAAGAAAAAGTACATGTTGTTCCAGAATGACGTCCCGATAGATTTGGCGTGTCATGGTTCCAATTTGAACATGCAGGTCAGTTCTGGAACCCAGAATAATTTCAATCCAAACGACCACTCCTGCACCACCTTAACGGTGTCATTCAATGCTCTTCAGGCTAACCGCAGGCGACAGTGAGTTGCAGTAAGTATAACGCATCTGACAAGTCTACGAGCATATAGATCAACCTGCCCTAAGCGTCTGTACACGGTCTGCCTTGAAATTGTCGTACCAGTGGCTGAAGAGAGTTGACGAGACAGGTCTGAGGCTGTGCTCCGCCTGTTTCTTTTGCAGTAACTGCCAACTATCGGTCCTCATTCGGCGTTGTAACTCTGGGGCGACCTGTGCTGTACCGTCTACTCACATTACCAACATCTTAGAATCGTTGCCAAAGCCTGGAGATGACACTCTGGGCAATTTCAAGTTCGTCTGATACTTCCTTTTGGGTACGCCCACATTCCAGACGGCCGATAATTCTACCACGTAAAAAATCACCCAAATGTGTCCTTTGTGTCATAACTATTCGGTTATTGCTCTGAAATGCTTATAATGCGCCTGCGAACAGTTTTACGTCTTTGCCTGTATTCCTTATATATCACTCTCTTACACTCTCGTCATTGTGACGTACCATCGGTGTCATCTGGTTACTTCCTGAAATTTGCATATGATTCTTGAAGACGTGTGTAGTGATTTTTCAGGTGATATATTTACTTTAGAGTTCGATTTCCGCGTGACTCCGAATTATCCTTAATTTATGGACGTAAGTGTATTTAATGGCATATAAAGAATGTTTTTCATTTGCTTATTTGTTATGATTGTTCTCAAATTCACTCCTGTGTAAAATTAAGCGAATTTGGACATTATATCTAATTTCTGAAAAACTAATGAATAGATTTAAATGAAGTTTGCGATGGACATACATTTATAACAGAAAAAGAAATGTACCATTCGAGTCATTTTACGTACACATAATTATCATTAAATCTCATATTGCAGGGAAATCCAAAATCCAAGTTGGGACATAAACTCAAAATTTAATCTAATCATTCGACTAATATTCTCCTTTGATAGCTAGATATGTACCTTAGCACCAGGATATATTCAACAGAAGTGCTTTGAGGAGTCCCTGTAGAAGTCGATCTCTCTCCTGAAGCAAAGCATTTTTTAACGGAGGAAAATGCCGAAGTTCAATTGCCCTAAAAGAGCATCCCAGATATGCAATGTAGGTTAAAGTCAGAAGATGTGTCTGGCCAAATTATGCGGTGAATATCTTCATTTACAGTTAATCGTTGACTAGCTGTATTCGAAGTGAATGAACGTTGTTGTCCATTAGCAGGAACTGAAAGAGTCAAATAAAGATCTTCATTCGTCGTTGTGGACGTTAGTCAACTTTTTCCTATTTTTCTGGATATGAGTCCAGTGTTGTGAAATGTTCTATAAATTGCTGAAGACACTGATACTTACATTGAGCTCAGTAGACACCTGTGCTTGTGACTGGCCTGCCTCCAATTAGCAACAATTCTCGATCTCATCCTGTCATCCATACGTTCATGGCTACACATTTTACCTGATATTTTATAAAATTTATCCAACTCTTGCGAGAAAAACGGCGAATGTCGTGACGGAATACTAGCACACAACTTTTCGAAAACACCTCGTGTGCTTATATCCCCTCTCCAGTCACAGCTCCGCAGAGTAATCATGTATACAACCACATATTAGTCTCTGAATATTTACATACTTTTTCAGTAGCATATTTTACACAATTTAGCAAAACATTTATTTTTCGTAAAAACAGTGTTTATTTGCAAACTCTCTTAATTCTGCACTACAGAGAAAAAAATCGAAAGTTTCGAATGGTAGCGTCCATTTATTTCTTGCTCAAATTTATCAGCTCATTGAAAAACCACAAATGGCGTTGGAATGTTACACGTATAACGAAAATTCCAGGTTTAAAAAGTTTCCAAATAAGAACATTGTAAATCAACACAGACAACATAAAAGAGACATAAAAGAGGAGAGGAGAAAACAAACTTTTATTTGTATGAAACGTTTTTGAATGCCCAACCTTGTTCAGACAATAACGATTGCATTCGGAAGACTGGTGACAATGATCATCGTAACAACCCAGGAGGAATATATATAGCTTCATGTTTTATGGCATCTTTCAGTTCAAAAAATTCCACGAATGTCATGTGAATATCTTAGATTTCAGTTAATATCAGAACTAGAAATCAGTCTAGTTAGGTCGGTGCATCACAGCGGCCACGAAGGTGCAAACTTAGGGGAGGTGACTCTGTCTCAAAAGTGCTGCTGCAGCACTAGCGGAAAAAGTGTGACGACCTGTGGAGAAACGGTCTTGCATTTCGCTGCTGCAATTCTGGAATTACTTACGCCTGTAAAATAGTTATCCACTGAGCACTTCTGATGAAGCACGTTTTCATACCTGTGGAAGTAACCTCTTCGAAGAAGTTCGGACAGAAAACGAATATGCCTTTGATGCCGTACTATACAGTTTCTTTACCTTCTTGTACAGGCGCTAGTGCCACATCGTGAGGATTTTCGTCAACTCAGTGAACGCAGTTTTTGGAGTTTTGGATAGATCTTCCGGTTTTGGATTAAACGCAGCGGCTATCTTCTGTTTTCATAGCTGACAAGGCAAACAACATAGATGCTCATTTTTGGGTTGCAGCATCTGGATGCTCTGGAATCGACGAGAAAACATCCGCAGGACAGAGCTTGAGAAGTGTGGTTTTAGGTATATCGGAGGAACATAAGCCTCTTCTTAGCATAGCACACCTTCGGCGGTATTTTCCGCGTTCAGATAAAGCAGCTTTATCAGTTCATATTCAGAAATCTGCATGCACTGAACAGACTACAACTGTATTTTTTGAAAAAAGATTGAGGAAAGAACATATAACTTTCTCGAACACATGAAGAAGATCAAGACATTAACGTCATATTTGCAACGATTTGGACAGTTATGCAAAGAAATTTGCATGAACAGAATAGACTGAATGGGAAGTATTATTGCCTACAATATTCTTAAAAATAGAATTCTGAATGGTATCAAATTTCTTGGATTTCATATAACATTAATTTTTAAGATTTTTAAGTTCAAGTATATATAAAATAACTATTGTGATTGTCTTTTTATCGCAGAAGATAACAGAGAGAAAATTTTAAGAAAGAAGATTAAATAAAAACATATTACCTTTTCGTAAAGATGAAGCTCAAGACATGATTTGTCCTATTTGATTAATTAAATGGAAGAGTTTCAATTTAAAAGCCAGTTCCAGATGTCACGAATTCACTGATGTTCTTAAAACAAACAGTACGAGAAAAAGTATAAAAAGAATCAATGCAAATAAAATTCCATGACTTGTTCTAAGATCCTGAATAAATACATCTAATTTATTTTGTAAACTAAATGCAAAAAACATGATTTTGAAATGAGAACAGAGAATATATTTTAAAGTAAATATAATACTTACATGTGAATCTATAACTAAATAACAGAATAAATTTTATTCATGTTTACACCGACAAAAGTCACAAACATATTGTATTTACTTCTTATGTAATTTCAATGTTCTTTAGAGTGCATGTATTATTTTATTTATTCTGATTCTGATATTTGTATTATCTCTAGTTTAAGAAACAGTATAAAAAGTAAAATGTTATTGAACATAAAGTTTCTCAACAGGTTCTAGGGTTTTCTAATTCTAAATTAGAATCAAATCAAGTTTAAAAATTTAACGCTAATTCTAAAATTGAAACTGTATAAATTCGAAATGTATGTGATGTTTGATACATATGTAAGATCATTTGTAGACTCTGGAAAGAAATAAAAAAAGAATTTAGATTGCTTTATAATAAAAATATTGATAAAGAAAGATAAATTGATGACTCGAAGCCCAAATTAAAGAACTTGTCATACGTCAACATTTTGTAATATGGAGTAAGCATTCTATAAAATCCATAAAATAGCAGTTTAATTTAGCTTTGGGAGAGCATTTGAAAAACGAGCATTCTGTGTGGAAGCTGCAAAATTATGCTACTGTATTTCGACTGAAGTATTTACTTAACAACTGCCAGGTTCCTGAATGCATTATATACACATGCATATATATATATAAATTTGAGTTAATTAATTGAAATTCATAGAAATCTAAATAAATTTCCTAATACTTTCGCAATAGCTGCAAAGTAATATAATAATAATTTATTTACTAAGTGATAAAGAGTATAATATCTCTTAATATAAAGTTAGTACAAGTATCTGAATGAAGTAATCTAGAAACATTGAAATTGAATCCCGATTTTTTTTAAGAAACTTGAATTTAAATCTTGCAAAATAGAAATGGAAACCTTGTTATTTATAATTAATCAATCAATCATGAAAAATAGTCAATAAATTAAGTAATTATCGTCATTGATCTGGAATTGGTTGATTTTCGAGAACAAACCAACCCCGTTCAATTAACAATAATTAATAAATGCTAAGGTGTTTCGACTTTTACTGAAGTAAGATTTAGGAAGCCAAATTGGTAATTTGGGTTTAGGCCAAAAATTTAAGTTGAGTTTAATCCAATTAGTGAGATTAAACTGAGACGAATTAAAGTGAATGACTATAAAGAATTAATTATGAATTCATTATGAATGTTGCAATTCCGTTAATGATCCGAGATGTAGAGAGCAGCGACGAGGGACTCTTTGCATTATTACAGTCGAAAAAAAAAAGAGTGTGTGTATATATATAAATATAATTTATAGAAAGTAATAAAAGAACCTAGAGACCTATTTGGTGAAGAATTTTGCGGATTGAAATGCAAAATTAAAATTAAAATTAAGCAAAAGGAGTAAAATTCTAAAAGCAATCGCCTAAAAGTAAATCTGATATCTTAGTTCCAGAATTTAAAAACTTGAACAAAAACGTAACTAAAAAGTAAAAGCAGTTGTAAAAAATTAAAAACTAAAAAGCAGGTATTGAAAAATTCAACATTAAAAAAAATTTTTTAAACACGTAAAATATTAAGTATTAAAAACATCAGAATAAATAACAATGAAAGACAGTAAATGGCAATTTAGCTTATCTCGAGGTTAGTCACGGACTTGTCAAGGGAAAAGCGTAAAAAATTCGAGTACAGCTAAATTCCATTACACGTTTCGTCAAACGACAATAATTGAGACAGAAGCGATAAAACATTAATAGAAAAATAAAAGTAACAATATAATATAGTTGGTCTCAATTCTTATCGTTTCATTTCGAGACGCGCCTGCCATAAAATTTAAAATAAAATAAAAGCACTACTGAATAAACTTTACAAAAACTTGGTAAGGCTAATGTACAAATAAACATAAGTAGCCAATTAGGCATGAGTCAAAAATTACATAATTTTAAGGGAGATTCCAATGAGCTAGAAAAATTAAACTTAGTAAACAAAATAAGAAATTAAATAAAATACAAAACACAGGTGCAAAAGGCAATAACATCACCAATATAGCGATAGATGTGTTGGAAATACTTGTGTTCTTCGTCTTTAAGTGAACGAACAAGTTTAAATTTTTGAATAAATAGGAAGAGTTCACAGATTACTGTTGAGGAATTTCCGCCCATCGGAATTCCCTTCACTTGTTTAAAGATAATGTTATTAAATTGCAAATAATTGTTAAAAAGGACACTGTTAAGATAAGATCTCCATTCTTCAGGAGTAATAATTGTCTGGAGCTGCGGAAATATTTGAGGAAGAGTAAGAAGTCTATTATATATATCATCCAAGGGCAACGAAGTATAAAGGTTCTCGAAGTCGTAACATTGAATGTTTTCTATTTTAAGCACATTTAAAGTATTCAGAATAACTTCGTTGTTAGAAATAATCCAATTGCAGTGTTTATCTTGAAAATCAAAATTATTAGAAACTTCCAAAACAAGTTTAAGTTTCTTTACAAAGAGATAATCAATTTCTTTTAAAAAACTTTTGGTACTCTTGACAATGAATCTGAACTTAATAGGTTTTTTTTGTGAAATTTAGGTAAGGCATAGAGATTTGTAAACCTGTTATTTAACTTGTTGTGACGTATTTTAAGTCTTTTGTGAAGGGCTGTAAATTGTTTCTTTAGAATAGTGGTGCTAGTAGCAACTTGGTAAGTTTTGATAAGTTCACGTGTTGTGTAGCTCCTTATGTAAAAGTTCAAAATAAAACTTTTTTCAGACAACTCTAAACTATTACTAGCTTTGTCTATTTTAGTGATGATGAATTGCTCTTGCAGAATCTTAATTTGAGCTTCAAGATGTATCTTATTGTGTAATTGATCAAAACGTGTAAGAGTAGACAACTTAATTTCAAAATTCTCAAGAACAGCAGCTTTCCATTCAAGAAAAGTAATAGAAGGCAAGTTAGTGCGATTGCTAGCTAAAATAGTAAATTTATCAACATCATTGCTGAATTGCTTAAAGCAATAACTTTTGTGCAGATAGAAAGTGTGACGAAATTTAGTACCCAGTTGTAAGAGTTGTCTTAATTGACAATCATAAATGATTCTAAGATATCCTGTAATTATATGCTTGTGAAAATGATCTACAAATTTTCTATAATGCAGAAGCTGGCAATCACATTTGCTATCAGCAGTTATGTCGTAGTGATTAATAACCATATTTCCTGAAGTTTTTCAAACTTAAAACAAGGAGTAACTTGCAGCTGTTGACTAGGGAGCAGACTTTGATATTTATTGAACATTTAAAGAATTTGAAGCTTATCATAAAATGGATGTTTGAATTGTACAGTATAGTATTTTTTTATGGTAGAAATTACTTTTCTTCAATTTATAATTGCAAAAGTCGATAATTAAATCTTTGACAATCGGGAAACCTGTTAAATGTTTCTTAATTTCTTCAAGAAGTTTCCAAAGTGTGAAATCTTTAAAAGCATGAAATAAATTAATTGAATTTTTTGTAAACGCCTTCTCTTGAAGGAAAACACATATTTTTTTTAACAATAAGTTTCAAATCTTGTGAGTAAAAAAATATATTACTGCCTGAATTTCCTTCTCTTTTTCCTCTGGAAGTTTTGGTACCAAAAAATTAAAACTGCACGTAAATAGAATCTTCTGCTTGTCTATTAGTTGTTTTATTGAGATGTTCGTTTAATTCAGAAGAATAAAGTGCCTTATTTTGAAGGTTGAAGATAGATTCCCTAAAGAGCCTTGATTTTGTGTCAGGTACGATATCGAAAATAGAAATCTCTATGTTGTCAAAACTGTGGATTTGGAAATGCTCAAGAATTGTCGTTTGGTATTTTTCGTGAAAATTGCTGTTGTTAACTGTTTTAAAATTTTTACATGGGACATATGGTTATTAATTCTAAGATTAAGAGTGTTTTGAGTTTGACCTATATAGGAAACGGATCATTCTTTACAAGTAATTTGGTAAATACAGTTATACGTTTTTCAGAGGGTCTGTTGATTTAAAATATTAGAAGGTGCAAGCGTGGCATTTAACTTACACCATTTACAAAGCAAATTGCTTCATTTAATAATTCTAGATTTTTTAACTGAGCAAGCTGTAAAAGTAAAGAGGGAGCTAGCCTGCTTTACAGAGTTTTTTTTGCTAGGAAAACTAACCTAAAGTGGAAACCGGAACTACAATGAGTATCAAACAATATTTTGTCTAAAGCCAGTAGAACGTAAAGAACAATTGAAGTAAAAACCTTTTTGCGCTAACAGCTTCAAAAAAAAGACAATAAAGTTTACAGAAAGTAGCAAAAGAACGTCAGGAATTTTGCGAATTGAGCTGCAAAATTAAAATTAAAGATAAACAAAAGGAGTAAAATTCTAAAAGCAATCGCCTAAAAGTAAATTTGATATCTTAGTTCCATAGTTAAAAAACATGAACAAAAACATAACTAAAGAGTAAAAGCAGTTGTAAAAAATTAAAAACCAAAAAGCAGGTATTGAAAAATTCAACATTTAATTTTTTTTAAAACACGTAAAAAATTAAGTATTAAAAACACCAGAATAAATAACAATGAATGGCAGTAAATGGCAATTTATTCTAACTCGAGGTTAGTTACGGACTTGTCAAGGGAAAAGCGGGAAGAATTCGAGTACAGCTAAACTCTATTACGCGTTTCGTCAAACGACAATAATTGAGACAGAAACAATAAAACATTAATAGAAAAATAAAAGAAACTTATAGTACAGTTGGTCTCAATTCTTATCGTTTCTTTTCCCGACACGCCTGCCATAAAATTTAAAATAAACTTTACAAAAACTTGGTAAGGCTAATGTACAGATAAACATAAGTAGCCAGTTAGGCATGAGTAAAAAATTACATAATTTTAAGGGAGATGCCAATGAGCTAGAAAAATCAAACTTAGTAAACAAAACAAGAAATTAAATATATATATATATATTACGCTAATTTAACGAACTTTTGATTAAAAACTGAGCGATGCGTCGCCAGGATGCAAATCGCAAGATATATATGTTTTCGAATTCAATCAGAAAACTCGGCGATAAAAAAGAATGTTGCTTTTCGGGAAAACACGAATATATTAATCTGACTCGAATTTAATAAACAAACTCGGTTATTTAAGAGAAATGCCTTACATAGAACCGGATACAGTGGCAGTTATACAGGCAATTGCTCGCCAAAATCTAGCCATTTATCTAAATGCCACATGGACTTATTCCTGTAACCTGTAATTCCTCCGGGGATGCTTCTCGTTCCTGAGGCTTTTCGTGCTACATTATACAAGAGATATTAAAATTTACATATAATTTCCTTAAAATCATTTGCATACCTACAAAATTCGTAGCAATTTTAAAACATCAAAAAAAAAGCTATTCGATATAGAAACATAGAGACTCAAAACGAGCTTTTGAATTTGAAATTTGAAGAGGATCTAGAAACATTTTCTGATTTTGGACTTACAAGTATAGATGTATACAAATAATATGTATATTAACCAGATATGATAAGATGCGTCTATTAAGTTTCAAAAAAAGGAAGACAGCTTTATTCCCTAGAAAAAGATAATCATAAATCCAAGTCCTTTTCGGTTTTCCTTTCGAAATTTTTAAAAAGCTAAAAAATACGTAACCTCAGATCTTTGCTGAGAGTATTTAATAAAATAGTGGCTTGTGTGATTTTTAAATCTGATTTCTAGAGAATATTTTCTTCTTTTTTCCACATTTGTCTTAGGTATTGCAAAGTTCAGTTATATAATTTTCCGTTTATTATGTATATCTGAACCTTGATTTATTTGTCAATCATTCTGTTTTAAATTGATATGCTGCGTGTCGTACTGCGTTCGTTTTTATTGCATTGTTCATTC
Organism: Stegodyphus mimosarum; assembly: GCA_000611955.2. NCBI lineage: Eukaryota > Metazoa > Arthropoda > Arachnida > Araneae > Eresidae > Stegodyphus > Stegodyphus mimosarum. The sequence continues at coordinate 101,026 of KK120345.1, forward strand.
ATATTAGCAGATTAAATAATTACATATTTCACAGTCGCTAAGATAGTTTAATATATTTAATTGAAATTTTAGAGATCATTAAACAGGGTCAGGAAACGTGAAAACTGTGCAGTATTTTCGCCGGGATTCGATTTCCATTGCTAGTCAGACATACTTTCCAATGACACCCCGAATGCAGGCGCAAAGGAGAAAAAAACCTTATAAGGTAATGAATCTTGACTGTAAGGAAAACAGTCATACCTGAGCAGATTCTACTTCAGCGGAATCTCGTTCTACTATTCAAATACTATCGGCTTTCTTCAGCTGAAACTTTAATGAAACACAATAAATTCCAAAGCTTATACACATTTTCCTCTACGAATGTGTGTGATTTCATGCTTAGATGTTAGATGACACGTAAGATAGCATTTCAATTTGTAATTTTCCCTACTCGTAAGAAGGATGGATGACTTATGTGTAACTATTAATGGTGAAAAACTTGTGGTGGAAATGAAATTCACGAACTGTGAATCACGAATGAAATCATCATGGAGAGAATAACCTGATGAAAAACAATGAGGCAGTGATGAAATATCGTAATAAGGATTATTGTTATTCATGTTACTGAAACGGCGTAGTACGAAAATATCATGATGTGAAACGAGGGGCAAAAACTCCATAATTTCTTAACATGATCACATCTAATAATTAAACTAAACGTAAGCAGTTAAACGTTCTCTCAAAAATATATCCTTTTCACATCTAAACATTTCAGTAATCTTTTTGATGTTGTTCTCTTAATTGATCACAATGTTTTAAACGCCAGTGTTTTGAACTAGCGAGCTTATGTTGAAGGTTTAGTTTTTCGCAAGAATTTCCACAGAATCACAAGAATTTCAACATAACTAGCGGGCTGTACGAAGCTCTCATTGTTTCCTTCACATGAAACATTTTTACGAAGAAAGAATATGTCTAAGGCAGACATATCTAGCACATTTTGCCGCTACGATTCAGCTAGCCAATTAATTATATTACCTTTCAAAGAAGTTCTACAAAGAGAAAACTATTACCAACTTCCTTACGGATTTTCATAGTATTACTTTGAAATCACGATATGAAGTTACTCGATGAAATATAATAGTTTGATTGAGAAATCTTATCACATGATATATCAGAATACTAAAATGCCTCATTCTAGTTAAGCAATTAAATATTCCATTTCCATAAGTGTGTACTTTCCAGTGGACTATTTTACTTAATGACGTACTTCTGAATGCTGTGTTTCATGCTAAATTATGCAAACATCGTTTGAGGTTAATCAAAGCGAAAGGAAGCTTGTCCATGATTAAATCTGGACTCACTTAATTTATGGTCACCTTAATTCGCGGTAATAGGAATGGAAGAAACAATTTATTTTCTCCCCAGCTCAATTACATCACACAATAATCTTCACAACGACAGAGTAATTTGTCTCGTAATCTGGGCCTTCATCCCATCCCTCCGTCATCTTGAAAAAGAGTATTTTCTTTTTATTCTTTATTTTCTCTTTTTCATGGGTGAAAAATGAGAACCTCTTTTCATGCGTGTCATTAGCCAAAGCAATATCACACTATTTGTTTGACTGGTGACGTAATTACTCGATGATGCTAAATAATGGTCAGCATAGTACCAGCAACAGAGTGCACCATGTTGTTCAGAAAGTGATTAAAGATTCTCTCCTTCAGTGAGGCAGCTACTTTAATAGTGCCTGGTTACATTTTGCGTGCAGCAAATAGCCATTACATTATTTGAGCATTTACGTAAAACTCGTATTAAAATTTCTTCCGAAGAATGGAGAACTAACCCTCTTTACTCTCATAAATGGCTCTACTTTATTCGTTTTATAAGATAGAGTTAAAGTTTATTTTATGTATGTTAATCCAATTGTTATGCTTTTATATCCAAATGTAGGGGAATTTATGCCTGTTTTAAAATGGTAAAGTTTTTCTTGATTTTTATGTTTAATCAGATGCTAGCTGTTAATGTTACTTGCATGATTTTAAATCATATTTGATTAAATGTTCTTATTATAACTAATATATACTTATATATATATATATATTGAAATATATATATATATATATTTCAGGTAATATGTTTTTCTAATAAAATAGGATTTTAATGTTTGATGTATCAACCATTAGGGATACGATTAAGAATATCAACCATTAAGGAATCAGAACAATACATAGTAATACACAGAAACATCAACGCTTTTTAAACTCATCTCAGCCGCTTGTTAAACTTATATTGACAAAAGACTGATTGCGCAGTGTAAAAATATCTTATTTATAACTATCTTAAATCTTATTTATAACTTAACTATAAAGATTTTCTTAATTCATCTGTTTAACGACTGAGAACTGTGGCTTTATCTTTTAAGTACGTAGTGTTTCAGTAAGACGAGTGACTCGAATATGGTTACCGCCCGGTCAACAAAAACAGTTCTCTAAAGGCACTGTAAATACGTGAGAGTTGCTGCTTGAATATCAGCTGAAAGGAGGTGAAAGTGATATTTCTGTATCCCATATTTAAAGTTTTCTACCTTCAAAACATTCCGATTGGAAAACGCACATTTATGTTCACCGAGAGTTATAAAAAAGTTCATGAAATGCTTCTAAGCATTACCGTATGTTAAAATTCTACTATCCATTAAAACTATTTCCAGTCATTAAAACTACTGGCGCACAAATGTTATTTTATTACTTTAAATTAAAAAGAGTAGCTTAAAAATTTTTAAAAAATATTAAAAAAATAACTTTATCATTTTTGACACAAGTTTATGTTTCAAATAAGAATGAAAATTCTCTCATATAGTTCTAAAATTTCACAAATAAATTAGACACCATTCGTATTCAGAAGATATTTAAATTTTAAGATCTGTATGCATAATTTTTCATTTTAATCTAAAGTATGTATACATTTTCAGTTTTATTTGAAATACGTATTTGTGTCTAATTTTATACTTCTTTATCTTAATACAAGGTTAAACACAGTGTGTTTCTCAAGTGTCTGTGAGAGCAAATTATAAATTGTAGATTCCTTTAAGTTTCCATTTCAGTTGGTTACTCCTTCGTTTACATTTACTGGTAATAGAGAACTGACTTTTATGTGTTGTACAAAATTCCATAATTATTCATTGTAAGGAACAAAAGCATATGAAATACTTTTACATTTTAATTAAAGTCGGTCTTAATATTCATTAGCCAACCAATAGTTAAATAGCTGAAGACAGGAAAACTAGTATTTTTCCCGGGATTTTAATTCTAGTAATTTAGAAACACGAATAATAAATTGCAGTAATGATATTAACATTAGGAGGTATCGTTCCATTGTATAAATGAAGCACAATTTCCCTTAAAATAACCACCACATAAAAGTTTCCTGCTTGTTTTATAACAGTTAAGGCATGGGACTATGGATAAACAGTATATGGAAAACAGTACAAAAATATGCATGGTACACTTAAATTATCTCTAAAGTTTGTTACGAATATTAAATATTCTGTTTGAGTCAACTGCATTCATACATAAATAAATATTTAACAAAGATCACAATGAGACCTATCGTGATAAATAATTCTAAAAGCCACCACTGCTGGGCACAAAAATAAAACGCTGTAATTTAACCTCCTCTCTCTAAAATAATCACCTTCACACAACACAGAAATCATACGAAATCTTAAATAGTTATCTTGGAGTGTCAATTACGTTTAATTCAGTTTATAAATATCACTTAAAGTTGTAGAAAGTAACTAAAAATGCAGCTAAAAATAAAAATTATAAGATACTAGTATACTAGATTTATATGGTATTAAAAAAGCTTTTATTTTTAATAAAAATAATACTGCAGGTATTAATAATATTAATTATATGAATTATACTGTTTGCTATACGTTTTTCACAACTACTCTCGTCCCTCATAGTCTCTTTTTGGCAGGTCCGTAGGAGAAAAATACTGTTACTCTGCTCCCGGTTCAAATTTCGTTCCTATATGTGAAATAAATTATATTTTTATACTTAATGTTGTTCCATGCTGTTTCAGTAATATACAGGATTCAAAGAAACAATCACTCCTTCAAATGCATAGGATAATATTTCATACTTTCATTCCCTTAATACTATAAATTTAGTACTAATTAAGTAGAAAACTTGTAAACGTTTATAAATATTTAAAAACCAGTCATTTTATACAAATAGACAGGTTTAAATTTATATTTTAGAAAAACATAATTTGAGTACTTTAATAATGAATTGCATTTTGCCGTAAATTGATAACTAAATGGCGATATGCGTTAGCTGTGTTTTACAGTTGAAAGTTTTATTTTTTCCCTCAATTCCGTGTTTATTGAAATATTTGTAAACTTTCATTAAGCACATTACGTTTGTTAGGTTAACTATCCAAGAGGAAAAAAATTCGCCGAAATTTTCATACTTGTTTCTCTGGCGAAACTAAATACGAAACCCACAGCGAAACGTATAATGACTGTCTGTTACAACGTACAAAAGTAATAAATATTAGTATCAAGAAACTTTTACGAATATTTTTGTTATTAAGAGCGCTATTTGCATAGTTGCAAATAAAAAAGGCCTATCTCATATGGCATGAGAAAGTATCTTTTTGCTATGCACATCTTTGTGCTTCGATATGAAATTAACGACTCAAGCTTTCTTTTAATATGGATGATGATTGTAAAATAACGCTATGCATTGGGTTGTGAGACACAGTGCAGTACATAGCTGCATTTTACAGTAATCTAGATTTAAAATAACATGTGGGCCTTTAATTTCATCATGCTTGGATTAATGTAATTGTTAAAATAACAAAACCTATAACTTAAAGAATTATTACATTCTTATTATGACTTGAAGCAACTGCATCTGAAGTTAAGCCTCCTAATAACACTTATCTAGTAGACACTTGCAAAGTACTTAAATATCAGATAATATATCAGAATGCATGAGGTTTAATAAGACTCAAAACGAAACATATAAAAGAATTATAAAAAACTAGTATCAAGTGAGTTGCTTTTACACAGTATTTGAAATGTTGCTTTCTTTTGCAGAGAGTACGTGAATAGTTCTATAGCTTCACTAAAAATGCAACGCTGATTGGCACAATCTCGTTTAGCACAGTTTTACTCTTCAAAAATCCTTCACACCTCTCTTCATCGACAGTGAAGTACGCACTTTAACCCATCCCTTCATCACACACTCTACACTATTCCAGACAGTTGCTGCACTAATATATAAACTTCTAAATTAAATGTTTAAAGATTAATAGTACTATCACTCAGTTATAGCTCTGTTAACGTTTTTAAATGTTACATGTGGAAGCATGATAAACATTAATTTAAAGTGTTGGAAACGTAAAGTTAAAAAGAAATTTATAATAAAAGTATCCTATTAGCGCACATGAATGTGAAATCAGCAACACATGTGATACATTTCGACAAGCATTATTTCGGAAGGTGTTCATCCGAAACTGAAATAATCAATATAAAGTTTACATTAAATCTGAAGTAAGCTCTATTATTGACACTGATTTTTTCCAAAAAATATTTTTATTTTCTTACATATATTATTATTACACATATTCTCAAATGATAACACTAATTTCATTGTTCTAATTATTGTTTTTATTTTAATAAATAGTTAATTTATACCAACTTTTTTACATTTGTAATGCAATTATTAGCATTATTTTCAGAAAGCACGCATGTATATACACTCCCCTGATATACTACATATATGTATACATGTGATGATTTTGCGGATAGACACGGGAATGACTAAGCTTGGCAATCAGGTCACATCAGAGTCCGGGCGTTGTTTGACTGATTGGAATGCAGCAAAATGACTACACAGAAGAATTTAACTTTATAGCACCATATCTTTATTCAATTCAAACGGTAGACCATTTTTCTTTTAGACAATATTCTCCAAATTACTTATCCAGGCAGAAAATGCGATGTATTGTTTATTAGTTATTTTTTTAAACAAAAGCTCTGACACTTAATTAAATTAAAATAAGTATTGATATATATCTTCTTTATTTTATGGGTAACTTTTCTGTATCGGATGTGTAAAATTTTTATTCTATTACTCATTTAAGTTTGTACATTTTAACATTTTACATTTATTTTTCTCACTTTTGCTTTTAAATCAAATTGAAAGATAGAGTGTGTTTTCGATCTGCAGCGTCCATCGGCTTTCATATAAAATAGTGTTCTCTCCTTCCATCATTAAAAAACTTTATTTTCCACTGAACAAAACGGATCTGCATCTGATTATCCTCAAAATCCTAAGAGTTTTATTAAAATCTACATCAACCCCAAGCTTCCTTTTAGTTAATTTTAGTTTTTAGCTTTAACAGTTCTTAGGTTTTTAGTTTTAGCTTTAGTTAATAGCTTTTAGTTTTTAGGTTTTTAAGTCGTTGAAATGATGAAACGTATTAGAGAAAACTGAAAGATGCATTATTGCCCTCATCAGAGTTCATACTGCGCTCTTTAAGAAAAACGTATTACACCACCCGAAATTGAAAATGCAACGGCAAGAAGAAGTGGCCTGAAAATTATGCAAAGTTCAGGATAGACGCACTTCACTGAGTTATGCGATTGGTGTGAAATGCGCAATTCTCCATCTCAGGTTGGAGAAGATATAAAGGAAGGAACCTGCAGAATGCTCAATTTCCTTGCCGTTATTGTTACTAGGGAAATCATCGTAGAAAATTTATTCTTGTCTCAGAGGACTCTCGTAATAGCAGAGATTACCAGGTTGTCGTCAACGGAGGCAGTTCCAGCAGACAGACGACTTTACTAGAGATATGGTGATCGGATTGAGAAGGGCAAGTTGGTCCATGCTGCAAATGTCAGCTGACGCATACCATGGACACGTCCACAGTGCTCGGGCTGAGCCGACGATCATTGGAATAATAAAATGTGGCAAGATCGAAGTTTGCCGGTGCAGCCACAGGAACGTCAGGGCGCGTGAATTGACGCATCCGCTGACAAGCACCCGCAGGACTCTTCTACCTTCATTCTGCAGCATGTTCGAGACACCCTGGACATTTCCATATCGACCAGAACTATTCGCCGTCAATTGCTGGCTATTGGTCTGCAGTCATGGCATCCATTAAGAAGACTGTCGTTGACCCCACATCATAGACGCTATAGTCTGCATTGGTGCCGGGCTCGAGCGATGTAGATGACAGAATGGCACAGGCTTCTGTTCTCAGATGATTCTTGCTTCTGTTTCTCCAATGATAGCAGCCACTTACAACTGCAACTTCAATGTGGATACAGGTCCAATCCCGGGAGAACTGTTGAACGTCCCACCGTATGACAACGTGGTATCATGGTTTGGAGTTCAATTACGTATGATTCTGAGTCACCTTTAGTTTGTAGTCAGGACACTATGACCGCCCAACGATACATGAATGTTGTGTTGCGGTCTACGGCACTCCCCCTACCTTCAGGCAGTGCCGACTGCTCTTTATCAGCATGATAATGTCCGACCACACACGGTTCGCCTCAGCCAACGTGCCCTGCAAAGTATACAGATGTTTGCGAGGCCGCCGTTTTCTCTTGATCTCTCAACAATCGAACACGTGTGGGATGTGATTGTACGCTATAGGCAGACCCTGCCATCGCCGCGTTTAGAAGACGAACAGTGGCCAATACTTAATAAGGAATGGAGACCCATTCCTCTGGACACCATCTGTGGTCTCACCGACTTTTAACCTAGATGCATTGCTAAGTGCATCGCCGTCCGGTGTGGTCTTACAATCTACTCAGCCGACTCTCTTCTCCCTGGGCATTATTCATATCATTTCGAAATAAGGAACACTTATTGTTCAATGCTGTCTCTCTATTTTTGCCGAGTTTCATCACTTTCTGGCCACTCCTTCTAGGTGTTGTATTTTCAATGTTAGGTAGTGTAATTCAGCTTTTTATCTGCTAGTAGCACATTGTGAACCGCAGATTCTTAGAAAGAGATGTATAGCATTACGTGCAGCTGACTCTAAGTGATATACATTCCGTTACGTTATAATGTATTAAGAACTTGATACTTTCTATGTCTAACTTACCGTTGAACATGCTTGAAGAGGGATATGAAAACCTTAGGAATGTTTAATGTGCATGCAATTTTTATATGAAATTTGATTGTTATTTGGCAGTCATTCACCTTATAATCATATAAATAAGCACACAATAAATCCTCACTCTGAAATGAGCTTAAAAATTTGACTAACAAATAAGTTAATTAAAAAATCTTTTAAATTATATATTGTTTATGTTTATAAAGATAACTTTCAGAGATATTTGTTTTTCAAAGATAATAATAGTGTTTTTCGATTACTTTGAAGGGAAAATAAAGAACTGATGTGAAAAGACGAGTTGAGTATATCAGAGTCATAATATGCAACTTTCATATAAAAATATAATCCCATCTAATTTCAATAGTAAACAAATAATCAGTAATCCTGCTCTAGTAGGCTTGACAAAAATGCCAAACCATTATTTTTATGGCTTAAGACTAAAGCCTGGTCTTGATTATGAGTATTTCATCTTCCATATCACATAATTATATGAGAAAAAGGAAATAAAAGAGAAATTTCTCATTCTCTAAGATGTGAATTAACAGTGCATGAAGTGTCACCGAAAAAGTTGCTGAAAGGTAGTTAGAGAGGAAACGATAATTTATAGTATAAAGAACGTGTAGTCATAAAATAAAATGTACGAAGGAATATTATTTTTGTTCTAGGCTGTGTGACAACAATACTAATCTATTGTTTTGTGGCTTAATATAGTATATTGGTTGGAAATGGGAGCATTTCATTCTCCGCATAACATATGGGTAGAATGGAATAAAAGATAAATTTTTTATGCCCCACGAAGTTATTCAAGCGTATTCATTTTGAAAAATGCTGAAATGTAATTGTTATAGTAAAATATTTTAACGTATTTGTATAGAGGATATGCAGTTATTAAATAAAACGCAGATGCAATTATTTCTGAATTCACATGTCAAACAATAATTTATTTAAAACTCATTTAGAAATAAAAAATTTAAAAAATCCTTTAATAATGAATGAATAACGTAATGCTAATAAGCAGATATTTTAAATATATTTCATATGAAATCAAAAATCTAAGTATGATTTAACCCTCTCAGCATTATTGACAGAAAATCCCGTATAGAAGGCTGGCTTCCTTATTTATTACACATAAAAATTTCTGCCTGCTTTTAATATATACGATTTCGGTTTGGATGTATACTGGAAGGAAAGAAATTGAGGTACAAAGTTTGAGAGTCATTTTTTAATTAAAATCAGGAAAATATTACTTATTCATGACATTTCGAGGTACTTTGAAATTTCAGGACCAAACCCATTACGCTTGGATGGTTGTTTGAATACATCTCCATATTGCAAACACAAGCAAATTATTTTTTTTTTCAAAAAGGTTTTAATTCTGTATTTCAGTTAGGTTAAATATAAAAATAATTTCATTTTACTATAATACAGTAAGTTTCGGAATCACTGTAAGTTCGAACATTAGGTATTAATGTTAAATACACTGATGAAGAGGCAGATACTATTGCTTTGCCCTGGATTTAGAAGATCAGGATTGAATACCCTGAATCTACCTGATGTAAACTAAAAAATTTAAAATTAAATAATGTTAACAAAAGTACAATCTATAGCAGAACATTTTCAAAAATTAAAACCAGAATACACAGAACGAAAATATTAAATTCGCTACGTATTTATTGAGAGATATACTATTCAAGCCTGTGAATTTAATTTTAATTGCTAATATTTTTTTAGATCAAAACATGTATTCGCTCAAGTTCTGAGATGACACCTGTCTTAAATGTATCCAAATTGTACCTTTTTAGTAAATATTTATATTTTGTTAAAAAAGAATGTACAGTTCTACAATTTAACTTAGTTTACAGACAAAATTGCTCGTAGATAAAAAGTTTTGAGAAGTAGCATAAAAGGGTGATCATAATTACATTTAAAATGCCTTTTTTAAAGTATGAGTTACTAAGTTATCTTCTTTTCATTTGTTACTGTAGTGCATAAAAGAGTAACACAAAAGTAAATTTCGTTTTTAAATGCATAAAAAGGTAACACGAAAAAAAAAAAAGAGAATTTTTCTTACAAGGGCTGGAAGAAAAAAAAGAACAAATAAACGAAGGTTCGAGTCCCGGCCATGGCATTGCTCATTTTTCATTTATTTCTGTTTCAAAAAATCCTAATGTCTCTACAGTGGCGCCCAAACTAAAAAAGGTGGCGAATGATGATTCTCCATCACCAGGATTTGGCGACTGGGTCCCCTAATCCTCAGTCGCCCTTGAAGAGGAGAAGTATATAAGGTATTCCACTGGCCTTCATAGCTTACTTTCGTGATGCAGTGGTCAGCATGCTCGGCGCGTATTCGAGAGGTCGCTGGTAAGAGTTTCGGCGAGGGCACTGCTCATTTCTCATCTCCTTCTTCCAAACACTCTAATGTCTCTAATAAATAATTCTAATTCTACAAGTGGCGTTCGAACTAAAAAGTTGGTAGATGATGATTCTCCCACCATCAGGATTTGGCGTTGGTTTCCCTAATTCCCAGTTGCCCTTTAAAAGATGGTCTATATATATAGATAGGAGAAATACCTTAAACTATACGGGCCCTTTAAAAGATGGTCCCGTATAATTTAAGGTATTTTTCCTATCTTCTTATCATCCCTTCATGGTGTAGTGGTCAGCCCGCTAGGTGGACATTCGAGACGTCCGCGGTTGGAGTCCCGGGAGGGCATTGCTCATTTTTCATCTCCCATGCTTCAAAATACCTCATATCTCTCCTCACTCATAGACGACATAACTAACAAAATTTTAAATAAGAATAAAATTGTAATTGATTTTTATATGCTATAGATTTATTTTTTATATTTGTTTTGCCAGTTTTGCTATATGCTATCTATTATATGCTCAGTCAATATAACATGAAAAATATATGAGCCAGCCAAAAATCGAGCTTTAAAGAAATATTAGTGTAAAAACTAAATTCTGCGCGAAAAAAACGTTATAATTAAATGGTAAGGCTTTGCAACATTTCTTTTTAAAATAATCATATTCGAAATCAATGCGAAAAAAATAATTGTAAAACATTATTACATCATATATAAACACAAGTGTTACAAAAGTAAAAAATGAGCAAAACATTTACATATTTCAATAATTGCTGCACGAAATATGACGATGGAAATTAATGTTGCATATACATTTATAAGGCACTGAAAATAATATGATAACAGAAAATTATATGTGAAGCTGTGTAATTCATCCAAATTTTAGAATTCAGAGAAACATCTAGAAAATTTAATAAAAAAGTGGAAATAATGACGTCACGAGCAAGTAATCATGATTGACAGTCGAGGAACAAAACCAGTCGCTAACTAAATTTTATCGGACTAAAACATGTGGCATAGACAGATTAATTAATTATTGTCTCGAACGATGTAGTTTTAACTAACCCCATTTAGATGATATCAAAGAATTCTTCGCCCAGCAGGCAAGTAAAATAGACAATGAACTCTTGAGTTTTCTTTTAATTTAATATTGGGCAAGAAATTGATCAGTTACTGGCTAACTCTGAACTCTGATTTAAAAATTTCGAATTGTTTTGGTAACTAAAGTCTTCTACTGAGTGCGCCAAAAAATTTAATTCTTAATCTAAATATTAGTTTCTCTTGATATGATAAAACAACGAGTTATGTAAAAATATTAGTAATATTGTTTTTATTATTATTATTATTTGAAGTGGGAAGTATTTAATTGAAAATTATTGTCGGGGTTGTGGAGAACAATCCAATTCATAGTAATCACGGAAGGATTTCAAAATATTCTCTTAGATAATAGGATATAAAGTTTACGGACTTTTCAAGATCGACGAGGAGAAAAAATATAAGTTTCAATCTTATACCGTGACATCTTATAATGTGTATACTGTTAGAACTTCTACAAGGCACACCCAATGCTGTCAGCAAAACAGAATAACGCAAACTAACTTTCACAAAGTTACCTCCCTTCCGAACATCACACTTCTTGGCAGATGGATAGCACGAAGAAGCCATTCGATCAAATAACACTATGCTACTAATATTTGTTTCTTTCTGATGGGGTATTTTACTCAAAGATTACATTAGTAATGATGTAGAAGCAAGGAATAAAAACATGTATAGTATATATGCTATATATATATATAACACCAAATCACATTAATAATCTTTGACAAATCTGAACAAAATATTTATTTATTTTTAGTTTTAAAATTATTTAATTTAAAAGTAATATATTTTTGCTATTTTTCCAGTTTGAACTCTTTTCTTTTGAGTTTCTAAATTTAGCTGTTTATTTTTAACTGTTATATTTGCTTAAAAATCTAATAGTTTCTCACTCGTTTAAAATTACTGTAACTTAGATTACTTGTCTCTGTATATTTATATATTGATTTAGCTGGTTTAAACAAGATAACATTTCTTTACATTTGCAAGAGCTTGAAGCACATGTTATTTTGAACTTTACGTGTAGTTTTGATACTTTGGCAAAGCCGACATTTAGTCACAAGGCAAATTAATTTAGGACTTGCCAAAATAGTGAATAACTTTCAATAAATTCATACTAAAATTAGTATAACTGACCAGATTCACAGGTGGTTATCGCTGCTTTATCCTCCAAACTGCATCTGCTTGAGGTAATTTACAACTGAGAAGAGGATGCAGTAGAATTATTGGCACTTACGTTCTATCCCGTCGACCGTGAAAGTTGACTACCATCAAACTATGAAAGTTAGCGTAGATCCCGCCAAAGCTGTGGGAATCGTTCCTACTGAACTCTAAAGCTATTGAAGCCTCTTTATTTAATAAATAATTAGTATACGACCAGTTTCGTTTTTTCGCTTAGTACAAAAAGCTTTCCTCAATTTATAATATTTTATTACGGCGTCCGATTTCACCAGAAGCTGTATTTAGTACGCTATGAGTACTAATTTTCTGCAAGTAATTTTGTCAGTCTATTTGTGCTTGTCGGCCATATTCATCTGGCTACATCGTGTTCATTCATAGAAACCTTTCTTATGGTAACTTCCATAACTTTGAAAATAAGCCACTGCTTATTTTTCTAAAAAAGGCCCTTTCTTATCAAAAATCACCTCGAGTCAATCAAATGAAAGTACACCATATTATGAGCGTGTTGCGATGTCACGATCATCCACATCTGCCTTGAAACGCGCTGTTTGGCAAGATGTTCATGATCGACAGGAACATCTACATAAATATCGTATTATTTTACCATTTCTGAAGAAGAAACAACATCAAGTAACAACTCTCATCCAAACATAAATGGCGAAGCTTACGTCTGGGGAAGCTGACGAGTGGCATAATTTTTTCCACTGTTGTAATCTTGCAACGGTCATACGATCCTCCCGTATAGTTTTTTTTATCTTACTTGTTACTTGAGACCTAGACAATGTTTAGAGCTTCTAAAGAATATTAAATGTTATTCACTCGTACGTTTAGCTTCAGAACACATGGTTTTCAGATGAAACGCTTCCATAATAATAACGGACTGTTTAATTAAACTTGACTAAATATAAATGATGATGACGTTTATTTGAATGGCCACAGACATCTTTGATCATTTCTAATCTTGATACTTTTGCTGACCTGGTGAAATAAGATTATCATCAATAAATACGAAAAAAATCATTTAATATCTGATTCAAATTATATCCCTCTTGAAACAGAGAGACCTTCTGGTTGTTTCAACTAACTTGCCACTACAGAGTAACTGCACTAGTCACTACAGAGCTATAATATTCCGAATATAGCATGTTTTAATTATAAATATGTTTATGTTAGTGTGTTGGTAAGATGTTAAAAGGTTTACTATGCTAAGGTAATTGTTAGCTACTGCTTTAGATAAGCTTTAGTAGAATGAGTTTTAAATTAAACCGGCACTAATCTATAAAAATCAAAAGAAATACATTTAAATGTAAGAAATATGTGTATTTATGAATGAGTTCCAAAAATTAATAAATTTAATTAATTAATTAAAAAAATTAAATTTATGTATTTGTGCTTAACGAAAATACTAAGCTATTATGAGTGAAAAAAATTATTTTGGAAAATGAGATTTGCATAATTGCTACATATATACGCATAATTTTGATGCAAAAGACCATAAGCAATGTCTTCAGTTAAAATCTAATAAAATCACTAAACAGTGAAAATATGGATAGTCCATGTTTTGGGGTACCCCCTTGGATTATCGCCAAGTTGTTTTTTCATTTGTGGTAACCGGAGTATTTTACGGTGCCTGTTTTGGAAATCCTATCATGAAATGATTGGCTGGACTTTAACATGATATGATTAGTTGTAGTGTGTCATTTTGATTGTTGAGAGAATATTTCTCAGGCCTTATTTCTACGTTGGATGTTTCCTAGCCGACATCCAAGGAATCCTAGGAATTACGTTGCTTATTTTCTGCTTTACACGGTAAATTGGCTGCGGGTGGTAAGATTACCGTGAAGTTTCTGTACGATTTAGAACGAATGGGAAAAAAAAAGCATTGAGGGAGCGGAATGTGTTTTTAAATGGTTGGGGAAGGAAGAAAAGAAATTGTGTTGGATGTAATTCAATGAAATATTTTTACCTGGGACAACGGTCATATCTGATTTCTGGAAGTCGTATGGTTGTCTTTCTGATAATGGCTTCGTTCAATAAATCGCGCTGTGACATTTAATGATCCGGAACTCGTAGCTTACATCAACACTATCGAAAACATGTGGGGTGAAATAAAAAGGGATTTTCGTATGACATGCCTTCGACAGTCCGGCACTATGAAAGACATTTTTTTTCTTACTTTTATGAATTTATGTGGCGACGGTAGTATACAGATTTTAGTTCAGATAATTTTAAACAGCTTTGGGATGCTGTTAAGGAATTCTGTGTGACAAACGCTGAAGACAGAAAATTTTCTAAATAAGGCAAATCGATGTTTCCTTTTTGTACTGCGCATATTATGTAACATATATTTCCATTTACATATTATTTTCTTGTTTAATTTTGATTTAAAATACAGTTTATTGAGATTATTTTTTTTATGTTTTATTTACGTTTTGTTGCATTCTGTTTTAGACGCCATTTTACCTAGCGTTGCACGTAAACAGGAATGGCCCCAAAAAATCGCTAATTTTCGCCAAGGGAAACCCTGATATATATTTTTCCTGAAAATATTTGTCAGATATACATGCACGAAGATAATAGCTAAAATGTTCAAAACTTGTGAACTATCTAAATTTTTAAGTTATGGAGGCTATGGGACGTGTCATGACACCTGTTTCCCTCAAGTATTAGTTTATTAATGAGCTTTCTAGTTTGAGATGGATAAGAAAGTTCTGTACTCACATATTAACGCAAACACTTTTGCGCAATTTGGCTATTTGTTTCAGATGAAAAGGTAAAATATGCTTATTAGTTTCAAGTTGATGTCTTAAGCGACTATTTTTAAAAGGTTTCCAAACTGATAAAATCTATCTATATTTATCGGAAATCAACAATCATTATCAACATATAAAAATTTATAATTAAAATATATATTTTAATTATTAAATGAAAAATACGTGGTACATTAAAAATGGAACACTTACATTCTTTTCCAAATCTTTCTTTAATTTTTTGCGCTCCAAGTGTACAGCGACATATTTTCACCCAAAACACACTAATATGGGCGAATATAAGCATCAAAGATGTCATCTCTATAAACCTGAGCATTTGCGGTTCCCCTTGGAAAGACATTGAGGTCTGCGCGTCCACCTAAAGAGATGCTACCCAAAACACAGACGCTGCCTCTTCCGTATGCATGTCTTTCACGGATGTTTGACGGATGATAACGGATTCCATGTTCTCTCCGTATCAAATAACGTCTGCTATCGCTTTGTAGACTAAACCTGGACTCATCGGTAAAGAGAACAGCACTCCATTGATCAGGCCTCCTGAGGACATGTTGTCGTGCCCACTGCAAACGGTCCCTCCTATCGCGTGAAGAGAGCGGCACGCAAATGGCTGGTACAATGGACCACCTTCGTGAAGCCTTCTATGCACAGTTGGCGTTGACACCAACCTTCCGAGGGCTGCAGGAAGGGAGGATCTAAGAAGAGATGGAGTAGCAGTTCTGTTCCTGCGTGCACATAATGTCAAACATCGGTCATCGGCGCTCGTCGTAGCACTTGGCCGTCGTTGGCTGAATCTCCTACATATCGAATCTGCGCTTTGAAATTGCTCCCAAAGTCTATGAACCACAGGACTCACATTTAGCCATCTGACCACTTCTGTTTGACATTGTCCTGCCTCTAGTCTCCCAATGACTCTCCATCGTAGCTCTGCAGGCAAATGATGCTTGGTGGTCATTGTGACGAATTGGCTATCTCAGATTTCTGATGTCACTATCACAGTGAAGTATGTGGGCTTGCACTCAAACATGGACCTTTATGCTCCTCGCAGATGGCATGTTCCGAGTCCAGAACCACTAATTTGCTTATTGCAGTTTTACTCAGCTACTCTTTCTTGGTAACATATTGAAATTTTACATGGTTTAGCTTATATTTAAAGGAGTTATCGCTATTTTGGCGATTTTTCCTTAATTTTTGATGACCAGTGTATATCACAGAATGACAGCTATTTGGTATCGCGCAAACTTCGGCAACACTGGTTGTCTACCAAATACACCTCCTCATAGTTCTCTTTAGATATTTAGAGCCAAAATTCTGTATTCCTGCAGTCATTTTACCGCGGCTTCTTCTACTACTAGCAAATTCCACAATCGCATATTTTAAACTCAAATTTAAGACAAAATTATCACTTTTTTTACAGAAACCATTAGAACTTGGAACACAAAATAAAGAACACATGCGAATACAGCGATGTTGCTTGTTTTGAGCATGGCTATTAAATGCACGGATCGTTATGAGGCCATAGTTGCCAGAAGATTAGTTATGCGCATGGCTGTCAGAATTTTGCAGTCAGAAAATTTAGCACTTTCTACCATATCTGTACCATCTTGTTGAGAAATTTTGTAAGTAGGG
>KK120345.1:118238-169979 GCA_000611955.2 Stegodyphus mimosarum
TACAGTTTCAAGACAATGACAATTCAACAAATTCATATTAGTCATCGATTATAATATAATAAACATGCAGCTTAAATAATTTATCAACTTAACATTACAATATACAATTTAACATAATTTATCATTTAAAATTTATAGGACGTTTTGAATACTTTCTACAGAAAGCACGGTTTTGAAATTTACATTGGTGTGCAAAAATTAAGAACGAGACGGTTTATTCAATATAACTTTGTACAAAAGCTTTCCAAATCAACACATTTAATACCCTAAGATCCCCAATACGTAAGGACATGAGTATTGTAAGCAACACTTACTAAAAGAGAAATAAGAGGGATAAAAAGAAGCTTTATGGAAAAAGTAACATTGAGCGCAATGCGACTGAAGGCCGAAACATCCCTGTGATGGGTGTCCAGCAAGAAACATCCGGTCTTTAATAGGGGATATGATCTCCCCTGACTGCTAGGCAGGTTTCACATCATTTGTGCATGCTGGATATGTGGTTGTCAATGAGCTGTTGAGACACTGCTGCTCGGTCCTCTTGTAGCACCAATCGCAGTTTCCGAATCGTTACTGGCGATAAGTTACGCTGCCACGGTTCTGCCTAGTAAGTTCCGTACATGCTTGACGGGACTTAGATCCTGAGGCCTAGCCCACCAATCCATGTGTTCAATATCTTCACTCTCCAAAAGCTCTTCGACAGTAATGTGCGATGAGGTGGAGCGTTGTCGTCCATGAAGAGGAACTGAGGACCCATAGCCCTTGTGAAAAGACGAATTTAAGGAAGAAGAACCTCGTTACAATAGCAGTCGCAGGTGATGAACCTCCTTGGGAGATATATAGGTCGGTCCGGCTACCAAGCATTATGTCTGCTGGAACGAGATATCCGCGACCTCCAAAACAGTCCTTTTTGATGATGTTGAAGGGGTTATTGCGTGTTCCCCGCGCTGCCCAGATGTGTATGTGTCTAGAATCGCACCTTAGACTAAATCTCCTCTCATCTGTAAAGAGTACTCGTCCCCATTCATTGTCTCTCCAATTCCGGTGTTCCCGGCACCACAGAGAACGCCTTCTCCGATGGGCAGGCGTTAGAGGTACACACCGTACAGGGCGTCGTACAAACAGACCACCACCATGCAGTCTTCTGGCCACGGTAAAATGCGATATCGGTCATCCAGTCGCCTGTGTCGCGTGTCTAGCGATTTTTTCCACTGTCTGCCGCCTGTTTCTTCTGGCCTATAAGGCAATATACCGGTCATCTGCGGGTGTGTTTCCTCGTGGACGACCACTACTAAACCCCCGGATAGCTGTTCCTGTAGTTTGAAATTGTCTCCAAAGTCGTGAAACGATGCTGTGAGCAATTCCGAACTCTGCAGCCACACTTGTCACACTGCGGCCTTCCTCAAACTTCCCAACGATTCGACCTCGGGTAAAAGCATCCAGATGTCGTCTAACAGATTAATTGTTCGCCATTTCTCGCTGAGGCAGCAACTCGGTGTGATTTTAACTGCTATACGGCGTGCAATCTCTTTGCCAGAAATACTGATCTTACACCGACAACATGCTTTATACTACTCAGACATTCCCCTATTATGTCTACCTGCATATCTGGCATGTGCTACCGTACATCATCTTACTTTTTTGCACACCAGTGTATTTACTTGTATCATCCTTTGCTCTTAATATCTTGGTAGTTTTCAGCTGACAATTGTTGTGTAGATTTATTAAGTATTAATTTGCAGTGCTTATTAATTTTATTATTTTATAGTGAATAATGAAATTACAATGTTCATGTTTGAGATGTAATTTTTAAAATATACTGTTGCTAAATTATTTCTTTTGATTTGAGTAAAGTCCTTTAAGTTAGCAAAAAAGCTCGTACTGCAATAGCCAGGTTTTGCGTTTTCACGGGAGGAGGATTTTGGGGTCAAGGGTCGGCGGCCAGCTGCATTTTTCGTCCCCTTATCTGGCGGGGGCTAACATGTGTTTTTCTCGTTCAAAGGCGATCAGCTTAGCGGCGCCGTTTCTTGATAGAATTATGGGAGTACAAAAATTTAGGATTTCTCTGAGGAGTCGCAACGTTAACAGATTTACTATGTAAAAACCCCTTGTTTTTGAGCTTGAAAAATAGGGGCTTGTCACTGTATAAAGATAGGACTGATTTTCTCAGAATTTTGTTGGGTATTTAATGGTCTGTTCCTAGTGGTTAGAGAGGGTTACTGTTTTGTGTAGCATTGTGAATTTTAATGTTATGGATTTTTTTAACCAATAGTAAATATAGAAGAGGTCCACATTTTGTGCGTCGCGAGGTTTTAAATTTGGTCGCTCCCGTGGCGGGAGGAGATTTTCAGGATTTTGTCAGATTTTCGAGTCCTTTTTGAGGGGAAAGAGAGAGCCCGGCGGCCCCTTCTCGTAGTTGTTCGTGCGAGAATTGGCCCGAGAACGATGCGGGCTCCCATCGTATCGTCGTCGGCGAATCCTGCGGCTATGTCCTATTCTCACTGATGGTTTTCCCCGTGATGAAAAATGTGATTTAAAGCTGCGCTGTGGTTCCAGATTACTGATAAAAAAAATTAGGAGAAAAACGTCATTCATCTGCAGATTGCTGTGACTCGCACTTATCTTCAGTGAGAACATCATTCAGAAGTCGGTGGGCTTTCACCTACAGATTACTTCGACTTCCACTTTTCTTTGTTGAGAACATCATCGAAATGTTGGTGGACATTCATGTTAAGTTGGACCTCCTTGCAAGCAGAAGGACTGTATCCATGAGGAAGTTTTTCCCATCAGGTGAACTGACAAATTGGTGCAGCATTGATGAAGAGAAATGTTTGAACTTCTTTTACAAGCATTTCGTACACAAATAGGAAGACGAAATCTGGACTGAAATCCTTTCTACACCGTGAGTTGATTATTTTTGGCTTTTATATTTAATTCTATATCACTATGTGTCCTCAAACTTATTGTCCTTAACTGATTTGGGATTTTGTGAAATTGATTATTAGGAAAAAAGCTTAGTCTTTCACTTTAACGAAAACTGATTTAAAATATTTGTATATGTAGTGTGAGTTTAAATGCTTGAGTAACCTTCTAAAATTAATAGAGATTGTAAATTGTTTCATTAAGATTTTGGTAGGATTTGGAAATATTTCAAGAATAAAAAATTGTTTCAGACTACTTAAGTATGGTTCAGTCATAATTACGAAATTATTGTAAGGTACATAACTAGTAATTTTGAATACAATATTGATCATGGTACAGATTGTGGCATGACGCATTGTGAGTAATTTTTAATAAATGTTTGTAGGGGTATCTGGCCAGCTATTCTGAATGGATTATCTTTTCGAATATTAAATAAATGTTTTTTAGTGATTTACTATTGTATGTTTTTTTGTGCTTTATTATCTTGTGGTCTACTGTAGGTCACCCACATGTGATCCTTTCGGAAAACATGGTTAAACTTCCATTCGAACCTGGGTAGTTTATTGCGGGCGTAGGAGAAATTTAATGTTATTTATAACTATACGATCAGATTTATTAATTTAACTCAACTGGTGTTTTGACTTCTTAGTGTGTGAGATTTATTTCTCCCTGGTGTTTTGAACTATTCTGTGTTTTACAGTTAAGTGTTTGTGGCTATCTCTAAGGTTGTATTGAAATTTATGTGTTTACAGGAAGCAAAGCTGATTAGTTAGCTTAGTGAGAGATAGCATGTTGATGATTTTGTGTCAGTAGTGCATTTTAAATGAATAGTAATATTTTGATTTTAACAAAACACCAGGGAGGATTTTTCATTTCATTGAACTTAAGAGTTGAGAGTTGATATGATAAAACTTAATTTACTGTGTTGAGGATTTAAGAAAATTTAATCTAGCTTAAGGTATTAATTATTTTTGTTTCAAACACCAGTCTCTGTGATTTGATTTAATGAATTCTAGGTATTTTTATGAGAATTTTAACATTGTTTTTTTAGTTTGTCACGGCACCAAGAGAGGTTGAGTTTGCAGTAAATTTAAAAATTAATAGAAAGCACGCAAATTTTCTTATTCGCAACACAATCTAAGTTTGCTTCACACGAAACACGACTTAGTGATATTTCTCAAAGGAAAACGTTATATATAAGACCGCTTTACTCATTTTAACGTGATAGGTTCTATAAGTAGTATAATTATTCAATCTAAATACAAAACTTTAGATTAAAGCTATGTAAATATATTAAAACTATGCAAATTATTTGTATTTTTTTCGTAACAGTTAAGAAACAAGCAGCTTTAATATTTCTCTAAATGTTAGATCTTACTTGTAAGAAAAGTAAGATTTCCAGAAAGAACACTTGAAAGAAAATTATATATCTTATTGGATACTGAATTTAGAAAATGAGCGATTAAATCGGTAAGCCAGTAAGAAATTTAGACAGAAAAGAAAGCTACTCAAGAACATAGTTTAAGATAAAATAACACCGGATCAATAAAGGAGCATTAATTTAAAAAAATTAGGTTTTTTATTTAGTAGTCATTTTCCAATTAATCAAAATTGATCTTAAGACAAAACGTTTTTTAAAACTGGATTAAAAACTGATAGCAAATTCATTCAAAAGAGAACAAATTAAGTCGTTTATTCAATAATTCTTGAAATACAATCTTCTGGAAAATATTTTTTGTCGAAAGCATTTAAAACATTCTCTATAAGTCATAAGCAGTATTATTCTTGTTTAAGATTAAAATTTCAAAACTAATAACAATAAGATCATTTCCAAATAAAAAACTGTTTGAGTATCTATTTTACAGCTTGTTGGTAATATTACAAGAGCAAGAATAATAGTGCTTATGACTAATTCTCCTTCAAAGGAATACAAATAATCCAGAAATAGAACATCAAGTCGCAGTTTCATCAAAATAGCTTCTTAATTACCACAAAATGAATATCCAAAAAGAAATATGCACCAATAAATCAAATACTTATTATAAAAGCTAATAATATAGGTAGAAATTTATAGAGAAAACAGCGAAAACTTAACTTTTTAGCGGCATGTATAGAAGACGGACATTTTTTGCTGATAATCATTTGACAGTTGACTGACTCAACAGTCATTGTCTATTACATTGTCTCCAGAGGTGTTGATTTCCGAGCTTTATTTAAAATGCTGGTATGATTTAGGATTTAGACTTGAGCAATCTTTGTCTAGTTTCCACAACATAATGCAATGTCTGATCTTATTAACTTTAATTCGACAGGCCTTATTTTCACGTATATTTTGTATCATGAAATTAAACAAAAAAATCAAATTTTAGGAATAATATGTATAATTCAGTAATCATATCTTTCAAAATATTTTATTCTAAGAGATTGGTGTAATAGGCTTATATTATTCTTATTTTATTCTAACGCTGAGGTTATGAAGTCTTGCTCAAATGCAAATTTTGTGTGTAATGGTTTACCCATTATCCACAATCCATAACTGCCTATTGCATAACTGTATGTTAATAGGTTTAGTAGTGTTTAAGTTACAAAAAGCACATCTGTGTGATTTAGATCAATACCTGAAAATGCCTATATACTGTTATGACAACTTAAATTTCACTGAACAAGAGCGGGTTTAGAATTTCGTAACTCTTATATTATCTGCTTCGTATACTTCTATAATGAAGTCATATAACGTCTGTGCTTTTACTATGTTTTACAACATAGTAAAAATGTTAGTAATATGTTTATATACATAATTTTGTCCTACATTAGTGGTAGGGTTTATATTGACTTATGAAGTCTTGTCTCTATTTTTGCATGCCTTTCTTAGAGCTGTATGATAAAATCCTTGCCTTAGATCGCTTGAGTTATATTAGCCAATATATACTAAAATTAACTAAAATTTAATAGAATGCAAGAAACCTTTATGTTTACAACAAAATAATTAAAATAATTAATCTCTAAGGAAAGGAAGTAATTACTAAATTTTGCTTTATTACAGTTTTCTAAAAATAAGGTTTAGCGACAATATTCCACCGTCTTACAAATTAAAACCGTTTGCACTTGTCCCTGTCCTTATAGTTACAAAATCGGAATTTGTTTCTCTTATTCGCAATATATTAATGAAAATAATGGAAAAAATGGGTTGCAGATGAAAGCATAGGGGACGGAAACGTTGCTGATAAAACACAGAAGAAAATATCGTCGTACAAAACATTATGAGAGAAAAATAAAAGTGAGGAAAAGCATCGTATAGCAGATTAAAAAATACTTAATTATTGCTTTACTTAATAATCGCAGGCATACGTTTCCTGACTATAAGGTTTTAGTGAATTTTCAGGAAAAGATTTTTGAGTACAAGAAAAAAAACGCAAGATTTCCCCCCTCTATATTTCCTATTTCCGTATTAACTAATAAAATTTCATTGAAATAGCAAAACCGAAGGTTAAATATTCACAATATGGAAATTATAGAAAGTAATTCCACATATAGCCAGTTGATGCGGTATTAAACTTGTGCTTCTTCCGCTTTTAAATCATATATCTACTCCTTTTTTTTATAAAAGTCTGCTAATACGCCTTTATAAACGATGTTAATAATATAATTACTTTTGATACTGTATGTTTAAAATTCTATTAACTGCTATTTGCAATATTAACATTTATGCGTGCAGTATTAACGTAGTTTCAAGACTTTGAATGCAGATGTTTTTGTTTTTTCACTAAAAATGTATCAGTTAATTAAAAAAATGAAACATAGAGGTAAAAATGTTGCTTACGTTTTCTTATTTCTCACAAATCATTGCATAAAAGTTGTTTTATATCATTTATAGTCCGAAAATGCATCTTTGCGATGTCATGATCGTAAGAACTTTCTGTTTTTCCCACGCTATTGTGCGCGAGAGTGTTTTAAAGCTATGAAGTTTTTTAACAACTTTATTTTCCACCATGATGATTTTCTTTTTCCTATCTTTTCTCCCATGAAGCGTTTTGCTCGACAATGTTTTTTCCTTATGTGGTTTCCTCCACGATGTTCCCTACCAGGATTCTATTCGCGGACACCACGGACGCACTTTCACGGACGCATTATTTTTGTTCCGGAGCAAACTCAGGAGCCTTAGAGGAAGTATTCCACAAAATATATGAATAAGAAATAAATAATATAAACTTTTCTCAGTATACTAACATGTTTGAATAAAGTAAAAGTTGACGTACAGAAAGAACTCATGTGTTAAACATCAATTGCAAATAATTAAATAGAAGAAAATTAATTATAAAATGTGTTAAATGCTAGAATATTTCTTAAAAGCAGAGTTTTCAATTCTGTGGTTCTCTAAGTCAGCCTCTGTTGCTGTAAATTTTCCAAAAAGACTAAATTCAAATTAACTGAGTTTGTAACTGTAACTGAAAATCTCAGAATTTATAAATTACACATAGCAATCGTCTATCACTCTTCCCTCAGCAATTACATTTTATGCATTACATACATGACATTTATTGCCGTTTACTCTATCTAAGGACTTCTTACTCCAGTAATAGCTACAGAAGATGCACTATATAAAGCTTCTTTTGTTATTATTATAAAGCACTATGATTGCGATAGTTATTTTTCCGAATTACTATGCAAGAATCGGTATGCTCATGCATCTCATCAACGTAGAGATAAAATTTTTATTTAAATTTTTGTTAATAAAATAAATACTATCCAAACTGTAAAAGCTTGAACCTTAAAAAATAAATATAAATTCTTCTAAAGTAAATATAAATTCTTTTAACTTTTATAAAGAAAAGGAACATTAATAAAATGCATATTTAAAATTTAGTAGTAACATATGCTAAAATATTTGCTTTCGAATGGAAAAAGTGTAGGGTGCTCAGTGAATATTCTAATTCATAAACGTGATGTCCACTTGAAAATTGTTTTACAAATGCTACTCTAAGGTAATTATAAAAATCTGTAGAGATTTAGACATATAAAATAAAAAATATATTTTAGAAAATCTCAGAGAGTGCTAGATAGAGTGCTCCTGAGTGCTGGATATGAAAATCTGAAAACTGAAATTTCCCTCAGAATATACATAGCTATGATGCTCAGTACCTGAAATCTCGGCACTACCAATATTTTAAATTTTGTTAAGTTTCTATGACAACAATTGATTACTGTCTTATCTCTTTAATGTTTAAATCCCAGAGGCAGCCCATTTTTACAAATTTATAAATCACAATATATGATTTTTTCAGCTTCATCAGTGTATTTATTTTGTTTTATCTTAAATTAAATCGAAACAATGCGTTTCAATAAGAAATAACTTGTTAATATCGCAAGTTCAAAGCAACCACAAATGGGAACAAATAAACTTTAAGAATTCTTTTTGCACTATGTTTCTTAATCGCATAAGCTAATACAAGCAAATTATACAATTGAGATTGTTTGTAACTCAGAAATATTTCAACTATGTTGCTCAGAAAATTGGTGTGTACATCATAATCATATAAATATCTTAGAAAATAATATTCAGTAATAAGTTTTCCGCTTCTATGTAAGACATAATAGGAAGGTCGGATCAATTCCGAAAAGCCCTTGAAATGTCATGTTACTGATAGTAATTATCCATTGGCTGCGACGAGTGCCTTTAGATGTCTACGAGGAGGAAGAAAGCAATTTTATGTCTCTCGACTCTATTTTACGAAGACGCTAGACGAAAATAAAAGCGTTCTGATGTGGATAAATTACATAAAAGCCTTACCTGGTGTTACATCCTTTTTTCTCTTATTTTCCCCTTACAATGTTATGCTTGAGCTATTATTTGAAACACCGAAAAATGCCCATAATGGATTTTGGTATTTCCTAAATATTCTATCTATCCTTACAGTAGTGATTACAGATAATATTCTATATTTCAAATTGCATGAAGGAAATTGATTTATTTGGGAGAAGTTCAATATTATAAATATTGCAAAATATTTCTGTTTATTTTATTATTAATTTTTTTATATTTATTGAATCTAGGTTTGAATAAAAAATTGCTTAACGTAATAGAAATGAATAGGACTTTAAAAATTAAGTAAATTATTTCGTGGTTACTCTGCATACCCACAATCAAATTTTGTTATTCAAATACAGGCCCTATATCTGAATAACATAATTTTATTAATTAATTATCATATGATTGTATTCATTGTAATACATTCAGTGTTAAATATAAACGCTTAAGAATCATTACTATAAAAAAGCTTAAGAATCGCTCTTATCGTAATGTTTGTTCCGTTTGTAAAAGACTGTCAGTGAAACGAATCGTTCTTTAATGCAAATAACGATTTTATCACATTTATGTCTGAATAAAATACTGCGGATTACTTAAAAATTCAAGCTGAGCTATTAAGGAATTTAGTCTCTAATTATTGATATTTCATCGGCCATTCAAACTAAAATACCTATTTATATTACAGGACACAAAATACAATTTCTGCTCTAAAAGCCTTCGAACAATAAATATATAAACAGAGAACATAAACAACAGATTAGAAGTGAAATTACAAGACGTCAAGATTGACTCAACCAATCCAGAATCGTAATTACATCTGAAGCTGTGTGGAAAAATGCGGAGCCATTAAAAGATTGAACAGATATTTTATTTATAGAAGAGGAGAGAAGTCTGCGAATTCTTACTAATGTTTTTATGGCAGTGCAGACCTTTTCAAATAAAATCATGGGACTTTCAGGATCTTTAGATGAATAATTTCAATAACAGAGTTTCTCTTGGTCAATATTATCACAGCAGACGTTCTGCAGAATATAAGCTATCTCATTTTCAAAATTGCATTAATAGAACTCCTGCATAACTATTCCCTTTTATTTATTTTATCAACTTCAATCTGACAACCAGTGATCAAGTTTGCAAAACATGCTTGTCCTGAATTATCTCTCATAATACAGTAAACTTATGGCACTTTTGTTGTGGTTTGCTTTAGTTGTTTTGATCAATGTGACTGATTTAGCTAGCTCTATTGGATTTAATTCCAAAATGCCATTAACTTCCTATCCCTAGTTATCGAGACGGAAAATAGAGTTCATGCAAACCAATATTTGATGTAGCATTTAACATTAAAACCTTTTGATTCTCTTCTTGAGCATTGCAAATAAAATGTAGAGATAAATGTATACTTGACGAAATTAAAATTCCAGTTTCAAAGATAATCCTACGAGGAATCACAATTCACTATTTTTTATCTAGCTACCCATTAAATCTTTATTTTACCGATTTGAACAGGACTTTTCTTGTCGTCACGTTCTCCAAAATGAAAAATCAACGACTGCTGCTTTCCAGTGGTTCCATCCATCTCAACTGCCATGTTTATGACCAGACTCGGCCGCTGTTCTTCAGGTAGACTCTAACACAGGTGAGTTCAGACATGCGACCAAAGACAACTGCAGGCTATCGACCGAATGACCGACTACCGATTAACTGATTAATCGGTTGAGGACCAGCCCGCGGAGACCGAAGCGCAGTCACGGAACCGAACCTTCGGAAAGCGAACATCGCCACCGGCACACAGATTTTCAACAGTTAAGCCTAATTTTACAAAAAAAAAATCATCAAAATCACCATTTCTGTATAATAACCTCAATTTTTGAAATTACGTATTTAATATACTTTTTCTTAATATGTAATAATATGAAGCATGTCAATTCAACAGAAATAACTGAAACATACGAAATACAGAACTTATATCTATACACATGAGAAAAAATTACAAATACGAAATTTAAAAGAAATTAAGAAAAATTATCTGCAAGTAATTAAATTCCAATTTAAAAATTCTGCTGTGTGTGGAATACGAAACGTGGTTCGGCGCACAGGATAAAGACAGCTTTTTTGAGAAATGCCGAGCAAGTAAGACACATCACGCATCGGAAAAGAAGATATCTATCCCCTTTCATAATAATGCTGTACTTTTTAATTAACCCAAAAAACCTATGTTACGTTTAAAAATAAATATAAAAAAGGACAACTGGTCTAAGTTTTTCCATCACGGAAGTTCGGCGATGCTGCGCTTACTGTAGTCAGCTAGATGCTTTTTCCCACGTTCTCCTAACAAAAAAAGGCAAATAACGTAAATGAAACCAACGAGCTGGTTGCACTTTTCCACATTCAAATAACGAAAAAAGCAAAGAACAAAACGAAACAAAAACAAAAAAAATTCCTATCGAAATAAACAAAAACGACGGTGTCCCTTTAACTTAAGCATCTCTAACTTTGTGTATAATAATATATCTATGAAACCCAGAAGCGCAGAACAGAAACTGATGCCCATAAATGAAAGTCAAAAGCCATATGACTCAAAAAACGTGAAAAGTGTTATCATTTATCGCCATTTAGTTACATTTAAAAACTCAAATATATCGTATTCAATTATTCCGTTTTCAAATTACGCATACACGACGTTGGGCTGAAGAAACTGATGGGAGTTCTTCGCATAAAAGCGAAGCTGGGCTATTACGAGTGGAATTGTTGCATCGCCATCGTTGGTCATGAACTGGTTAAATCACTATGCTCTTCTGAAAATCTGCATAAAACTCTGAAGGGAAGGATCTCGTGACTAAATTCCAAATGATAGAACAATATGCAAATTGTCGCAAACTTACTTAGAACATAACATTGATTATTACTTTACTCCATTGTTTGTGAAAATATTTACACATTTACAAAATGGTGGCAACAATTTTGAATAGTAACTTCCATGCAAAATCTCTACCTCATTTTATCTCTAGATTTTGTCTCCAGATATATATTACCAGGAAATGTGTTCCTTCAACTGTCGAACAAAGGAGGAAGGCCAGATTTGAGTTTATCTGGAAAGTGTTCTGTAGTTTTAAAAATTGAACAGGCTTTTGTGTTTTGTGTATTTCTTGCATGCATTACTATGGGGAAGAGGCATGCTCATGTGAAGAAAACTGACTACATTTTTGTTATCAGTTTTGTTTTTAAAAGCCTTTTTTGTTCCCTTAAAATACACTGCAATTATTTTCAGTAACCGTTAAAACAAGTCCTAAAGAGTTAATGAACATAGTTTGAGTATTTCAAGATACAGTAACCATAAATTTAGCAGTTAAGAAAAACATGTTCAGCTATTTTGAAGGGAGACAATGAAAGATGTTTCTTTTGCGCTAATGGATATTTAGTAACGAGAGTAAAATGATGCCTACGCATTAGTGAATATAATTTACATGATCTCCTTTTATTCTTTAGATAAAGGAAGTTTTAAAGCACTAATTATATAGTTTCCTGTTTTACATACCTCATCATTCTCACTCTCAGGATTACTTGCAACTCCCCTTTTTTATTACTAATGTTATAAACTATTACCTCGAAAAAGGTAAAGAATGCATTTTATATTTAATCCCGCGCTGTCATTTATTCAAATCTTGCTCTCATCCGAAAATTTTTCAGGATGTTCTGTTGTGTCCTTCAAACATACCAAACTTTCGTCATAAATGTAGAACAAACTTTATGAATTTCCATATGGAAATTATGTTTACTTTGTAAAAGTCAGAGCGTAACTTTTAAATAAAATTTGGCAATGAAATCAACCAAATTTAAACATGCTTCTTTTTCTTGCTTTAATGATTGCATTTTCTGCTACATTTGTTATTTCATCTGTTTAACATATAGAACTGACATAATTCGAGAAATTTTGCAGGACCTAATACTTTTCCTGGTACTTTAATTTAGCTAGTTTAATGAATTGTTGTAATTTTTTAACTATACTGTTGTTAAATTATTTCTTTTGAATTGGGTGAAATTTCTTTAAGTTGGCAGAAAAGCTTGTACAGCTATAGCTAATTTTTACGTTCTCACGGGAGGAGAATTTTGGGGTCAAGGGTCGACGGCTAGCTGCATTTTCGTCCCCTTATCTTGCGGGGGCGAACATGTGTTTTTCTCGTTCATAGGCGATCAGCTTAGCGACGCCGATTCTTGATAGAGTTATGGGGGTACAAAAATTTAGGATTTGTCTGAAGAGTAGCAACGTTAACCGATTTACGGTGTAAACATCCCTTGTTTTTGAGCTTGAAAAATAGGGGCTTGTCACTGTACAAAATAGGACTGATTTTCTTAGAATTTTGGTTAGTATTTATTGGTCTGTTCCTAGTGGTTAGAGATGGTTACTGGTTTGTGTAGCATTGGTGAGTTTTAATTTTATGGATTTTTTTGAACCAATTGTAATTATAGAGGCGGTCCACTTTTGAGCGTCCCGAGTTTTTAAAAATAGTCGCACCCAGGAAATTGGGTTTTTTTTTTGGCTGAGGTTTCGAGACTTTTTGAGGAAAGGGTGAGGCCCGGCGGCCTTCCCCCCGTCTCGGTGCCGACGCTGTTTGCTCTACTGTTGCTGATGTAGGATATTATAGGGCCGAGTACTTGTCCGAGAGCTTTGCGGGTCCCTGTCGTTGCGTTTTCTGGGAAATTTAATGAAATCTTGCGGCTACGTCCAATTCTCGGA
This sequence comes from Stegodyphus mimosarum, assembly GCA_000611955.2. Classification (NCBI taxonomy): domain Eukaryota; kingdom Metazoa; phylum Arthropoda; class Arachnida; order Araneae; family Eresidae; genus Stegodyphus; species Stegodyphus mimosarum. Next base: position 131,699 of record KK120345.1, read on the forward strand.
CGTAATTCAGCTGGACCTCTGTTCAGCTGTTTAGTCGCTGATGTGTTTTCCCTCTAAAAAAATCGTGCTCGAAAAAAAAATGGAAGGCTGCTCCCGTTGTATTTGTCTTGCCATTATCGTCATCGGTGAACATCGAAAGAATGGGTTTTCCCTTCCGAAAAAAAGGGCGCACTGACACTGCTCATTATTAAGGAGAATATAGAATATGGGTCGACCATCCAGTTGGTACCTTTTCCTGACGTCTTCCTCATCTTGGAACTGGAAGGAAAACGGAAGGCTGCCCCTTGAGTGAGTACAGTGCAGCATTATGAAAAGTATTCCACCGTTGGAAGGAACTATTTCAAAGTCGAAAGTTTTGCACATTTGGTGCTAAATGGGTTCTACGATTCTGGACAAATAGTTTTCTACGATTTCAAGAATTGGTCAGACAGTCAGTTCTTCGGTCTTACAGTTTTCGGTATGCGGCTTTTCTGTGAGTGATTATTTTTTCCTCTCTCGTTATGTGTGTTACTTATGATTTACCAAATTTGAGGGAGTAATTTTTATTTTTTAAATGTTTAATTGTCATGTGTCATTACTTAAAATTTAAATAAATGTATGATTCTATCAAGAAATTTAATTATATCTATATGTCTGAAGATAAATATACTGAGGCGCCACAGGTGAAAGAATAATAAGTTCTTCTAAATTAGCTTTTCATGTGATCTTAAATTTCCTGAGAAACTATTTTAAAAAAAATTCGTAATTGAAAAGTGTTTATTAAGATTTTGGTAGGCTTCCTAACTATTTAATGATTGTAAAATTGTTTGTAGCTACTTGATTATTGCTCAGTGGTAATTACGCAATTATAGTAAAGTACATGACTAGTAATTGTGGGTACAATATTGATAGTGTCACAGATTGTCGTATGAGAACTTTACGAGTAATGTTTTGGAAAATCTTTTGTAGAGGTAGTCTGATCAGCTATCCGTAATTAAAATATTTTGGAATATTAAATAAATGTATGTTATTGATTTACTATTGTATATTTTTGTGTTTTTATCTTGTGGTCTAATGCAAGTCACCCATGTGATCCTTTCGGAAAACATGGTTAAACTTCCATTCGAACCTGGGTAGTTTATTGCAGGCGTAGGGGAAATTTAATGTTATTTATGACTATACGATCAGATTTATTAATTTAACTCAACTGGTGTTTTGACTTCTTAGTGTGTGAGATTTATTTCTCCCTGATGTTTTGAACTGTTCTGTGTTTTACTTTTAAGTGTTTGTGGCTATCTCTAAGGTTGTATTGAAATTTATGTGTTTACAGGAAGCAAAGCTGATTAGTTAGTTTTAGTGAGAGATACATGTTGATGATTTTGTGCCAGTAATGCATTTTACTTGATTAATAATCTTTTGATTTTAACAAAACACCTGGGAGGATATTTTTTTCTTAGTGAACTTGAGAGTTGATATAAGAGTTGAGAGTTGATATGAAGAAACTTAATTTACTGTGTTGAGGATTTATGAAAATTTAATCTAGCTTAAGGTATTAATTATTTTTGTTTCAAACACCAGTCTCTATGATTTAATTTTATGAACTCAATTTATATTTTTATAAGCATTTTAGTATTTTCGTATTTTTAATTTGTCACTGCACCAAGAGAGGTTGAGTATGCAAGAATAAATTTAAAAATTAATCGTAAAACCCGCAAATTTCTCATTCACAACAATATTTTGTTCAGGCACCAGTAACAGTCTTTCATTTAATCGGCAACATGCATATAAAAGTTCCGCTAGCAGTTCAGACATTGTTACTGAGCTTATTTTACATTACTATAGTCTTCAAAATAAAAAATTCAAGGTTTATAAGATCGCAACGCATTCCATAACCATCCCACATTATTTAATTTCTCCACATCCTTTCAGATTGTCGTTCAAGTCAGCCTTCAGTCGTATGCTTCTCAAGAAGCAAAACCTGCTAAAACGGAGTCGTATACGAAGGGAAAAGAAGGTTAGGGGACTCAAGAATCTTCCGCAGTCGGCCTTACCTGGGTTACCACGGAAAGGAAAAATTATGCTGAAGTGCCAGTTCTAAAGTAACAAACGAACTACATTCTGGGGCTTACTCTAATTTATATATGATAAATTAAGATTTACCTAAGTTTACTTAAAATTCTCGGCTAGTTTTCATCACGAACATAACTAAGCTCTGCAAGCAGAAACAGATATTATTTTAAATTTAAGTTTGTTCCACTTCCCCACTATTGAGTATTAAACAAAAAATATTGCGACAAAACTTAATCGTCATTCGCTATACGTTATATAAATACGAACTAAGTAAGTCTGCCATGAAATTTGCCTTTCAGATAGCGAAATAAAAGGGACATAGGCCTCATAAACGTTGATGTATTGAAACAGTGAAGCATACAAACTTATATGTGGGAGCAGAAAATCACATGACAGCTATGAAATGAAAATAAAAATCCAGAATTACTAATAGAGAAATTTCAGAAACTACTAATACAGAGAAAATTTCAGAATAAATATTTGTTCCTGGAACAGTTCCATAATTTTGAATTTCCTTATTTCTAGTAAGTTGTAATTAGCGCATCATTTCAAATTGGAATGGAAACTGTGATATACTTTTTTAATATACAGTTAATTTTAATAATTGTTCACTTTTATTTGAAATCAAATTCCTGATTAATTTCAACTAATATTATATTTAGATTGTTTTAACGCTTGCATTTCTTATTTTATAACATTTATAAAATTTGATCTGATTTGACATAATTTGCGCTAAAGCTGTAAGAGAATCTACACATTTTTAGAAATTTCTTTTACAATATGGACTGCAGTAGCAGTTATCATTAAATGATATTTACGACAACAGGCATGCCAATATGCTGCATTTCAAGAACGGATACATGTTTGTGAATTGGGTAGTTGTGAGTTATCTTTAAAGTTAGATATTATTTTTAATAGTATTTTATGTAAAAGAAAGCTTTCTGGAAAGCGTTGACCGGCACTGCACAGGATGTTGGAATTGTATGAGTTTTCTATATTAATTTTGCACTGCAATTTTGTAACCACATGCATACGTATATCTCTTATACTTTATATTATTAATGATTTATATCACGATTTCTATAATGGTTTATGAGCCATAAAAATGGGCTTTAAGGAATTTATTTCGAAATTTGCAGTTTATTTTCAAGCCTCGATTTATTTTTGTCCCTTACAAACTTCAGATATTCGTTCCCCCAGCAGCTCAACGTGTCCACGATGAGCTAAATTTTATGAAAAATGCTATTTATAACTGAATGAAAATACCATACGAGATAATATTTCAATTTTACAAAACTTAACGTACAACTTAGGATCATCTTACTGTAATTACTAGATTGTCGTTAAATATAATGGTGTTTAATCACCAGAAAGATCAAATTGCTTTGGACACTGATATTCCAATAAGTTTACTATCTGTATTTTTACGATTTCTCTGATATACATGTATTTTTTCTTCAGAATATGTATATTTTGCATTAATTAAGCGTCACGTTATGAAATGAAATCAATGTCTGGAGCACATGTCTATTGTAATGGACAAACACAGGTTGCCAAATTCACTTCGGATCATAAAGTACCTCCAAAATACATACTCTCCTGTATTTGGAATCGCATATTATTGCATCCTGTTTTGAATCCTGGAGATGATATAAATGTTCAACGTCTTTGCGACACGAGCACTTAAAATAATGTCTAGCTGAAGTCCTCTCCACGGGCTGCAGTTAGCGAAGAGGATAGGAAATTCCAAGATCAGTCCGTGGTATTCCTTATGAAATCCGAGACGGTACTACAAATAAGGTGATGAAGGTCATGGCTAACAGTAGATATAGCATTTTCTCCCTTGGCTATAATGAATTTGCGAATTTGATCTAGAGTATATTCCGATTTGAAGTATTAGTCGCAACAACAAAACCATGCACTTCATGTATTGTAAGATCCGTCTCTGTTATTCCACATACACTAAGAATAGATCGTACAATGAACCTGGCGAAGTCTTACACAGGCGTAAATTAAGTACCAGCACACAAGAAGGGTGAAAAGTAGCCCTTTATTAAATCAAAGTTGAACAGAAAGGGACGATCTTCCTGTGTTACGAAAACACCGTCAACTTGCGGTGAAACTTAAGTGTAGAATATAAATTCAAGCCGAATCTAAAAAAAAAAAATAAATAAATAAAATCTGAAATGTTTCAGATTTTAAATTACGTCCAAAGGGACGTTTATTTAACATTTTGTGTGTTACCTTTATTTGTTAAATACAATGTTCTTCGCACTTAAACCATAAAATTCAGTTCAACAGCAATATCGCCAAATAATTTTAAATTGAGCATATCTTTAGAAATTTCGGTACACGCTCTCACGCGCTGGAGATAAAAATGTTTTTCTTTACAACGTTGGTATTGCTGGCTTTGAAATTTTTGAGTTTGTTAATGAAAAATTCGTTAACGTTTTAGAGAATATTGTTACGAATTTCACATTTATTTGGCTATTTATTTAGAACTGTAATTAGAATTCCTTTTTATTTTCTCGTGCAACGCACGCAGACGATTTTTGAAGAGAAAGCTACGTCAAAAAAAAAAAACATGCATACATACATTTATGCAGATTTTTCATTTTTTAAACTTTAATGCAGAGCGATAACATTTAGTGGCAACAATTTGAAAAGTGAATCGGGCATTCAGAGTGAATCAACGCAAAATCGCAAAACGAAAGTAATAGTCCTTCGGGACTAAATCCCTTTGGACTAATAAAATAGTGCTGAATTAGCACGTTAAATTACACTTAACAGGTTGACTCCCAAAAATCTAAAAAGCATGACCATAATCCGAAATGGCCAAGCGGCTTACTAGCGTAACAGCAAGATAGCAACGAAACGTGCTCTGACTAGCGAAAACACTCTCTGAATAAACTCAGAGATTCACCCGTTTAAATATTCACATCACTTCACTTTAAATTTACATCCTGGCGAGAAAATACTAGGGGAAGTGGAGAGGTTCAGGAAAGGTATCAAACTTAAAATAACTTTGTTATGCAAAATAAGGGAAACCCTACAGTATACACCATGCGTTTTAAAAAAGAGGAGTAGATTTTATTTTTGGCAAATATAAAATTTCATCATGCTTGAATTTTATGAAAGAAAATTATGCATTCTCATGTTCAGATATGTTTAGCATGTTATCTGAATGCAACTCTTAATCAGTGCTACATTGATCAAAGTGCTCAAGATGACCTGCAGTGGAAATCTTGGTTTGTATAGTATCTTCAGGTATGCCTTCACGATTTCTTAGGAAGCTTTGTAGCTATATTATAAGTAAACAATTAATTGGGTAGCAAAGTCTCACAATAACGCATTCCATAACTATTGATCTTTGCGATGATTTAATTCTGTGTTTTATCTATAAAATTTATACAAAATGTTAACCTGCCAATTTTTTCATTCTTAATTGATGCATAAAACTGTGAAATAGCAATTTTGAAAACACATAAAATTTATTTCTTGTGCTTGAGAAAACGTTTCTAAGCATAATTAATTTCCTCAAAGTTTAGGGACAACTACAACAATTTTCTGGAAAATGTTATTTCTTCCCAATATTCTTTCTGATTCCATATTAAAATATTTCTTTTTTGAAATTACTAAATTCAAAGCTATTCTAAGGGGGAAATGTGTAAACAGAAGTATATGTTGATGAAAATGCAATTGCAAAAGACTAGATATCTTTAAAATTTTCTAATTATTGAACAAAAATGGTTAAAGTTTTAAGACGGATTTTTAAAAGAAGGAAATAAAGCGCATTTCTATGTCTCAGGAATCATACCAGATCTTGTAAAACATATTTGGTAAGTTTAAGTTTTTTCCGAAGCTGATATGAAATTGAAAGATGGCTGCTAAATTGCTAATGCGTTTATACTTTTAATATCGAAACAAAGATTAAGTGATCAATTATATAATTTCAAACAAAAGTGAATACGTAGATACAGTGAACCAATGCATTTTCATTAATACAAATATGAATGCATTGTAGGGATTGCGCCTGTAACTAAATATAACTTAGGCTATCCTTGAGTAGACGTGTAAGCGACTTGTTGCTATGTCTAGAATGAAATAGAACTTAAGACAGGTGTAAAAGATGCTTTTATTTCAGCACTCAAAATATAATTTGACAGGAGGCACGTGTTACAAACCTGGTAGCATTTATGCTTACAAACCAGCCAGTATTTATGGAGTAGCTCAAAGATAAGGAATTCATATTTAAAATTAAGTTAAATCTTAAGGTAGCTCAAAAGCTAAATAGACGTAAATAACGCGCAAGTTTGTTGAAGGCTCCACCGGAGTGGCAAGCACTATTGGCAAGAACAACGCAACGGCGAAAGCAGATTGCTATCACATAATTGCAACTAGTAACATAGCCTTGAGCAGGGAGAACACGCTTTGATTAAACCTTTTAAATACTATTTCTTTCTACTAATTTGAATGAGAGCGAACTAAAAATTAGCAAACTGTCAGAAAATGGAAAGGGAGAATGAAATTAAAATATATAACGAAAACAACTGGATAGATAAAAATTAATAAATTCATACAGTATAAACACAACATTAGTTTCTCAAATGCAAATACGCTGCTAAATTTTTAAAAGTAAACCCATTTATAATTAAAAATTACTGAATAATTCTGATATAATATAAAATACTGCCCTGCAATTTAGAATACGAAAATAATGTCGTTATATGCATGGATACATTTTCGTTAATATAGATTATTTTCTGGTTTTGCGAATTCAGATTTTCATTATTTTATATAATTACCTATGGAATAACTAAGAAGCCGATAGAGTAATCAGAAATAATTTCCCTCAACAAATTTATCGTTATTTTCGATCGCTCTACGAGAACAAATAACAGTTCGTGGTATTGTCAGATTTCGAATAAAATTCCTGAAGATTATAAATGCGATTGATTCATTGAGATCGAATGCTAGTCTCCTGTGTCAAAACTAATTTGACTACACATACAAAAAAAACTTGTATTTTCAGCGCTGAACGTTATCAATTCAAAGCTAGCTTTCTATTTATTTATTTATTTTTATTTTTCTAAGCTTGAGTTCTGTTATCCATCAATGTCATTTGAAAATAATGCTCTTTAAGAAACGCTGTTGTTTTTTCTTTCTTTCGCGGAGATGACTATGTTTAGGCAAAATGGGGATGCTTGATTTTTTTGCGTATGATATTCGCAACAAAAATGATTCTTTAAATGAATTTTGCATAACATACCTTCAAAATTCCAATCGTACATTTTTTTTTCAGTTAAGCCTCATATGCAAAATAAAATGAATATCCTAGATGACAAATTATTTAACCGTTATATAAGAAGTATTTTAATATTTATAAGAATTTATGGACTAGGTTTCCTAAGTATAAAGTTGGAAACTCGGATGATGGAAATTAATAATGTTGATCTTTAAACGATTAGTAAAAGAAAGAAATGAAAAATTTATGACTTCAGGCCATCCAAATAAGCAGAGTCTATGATTTCAGAATAGAGAAAATATGACAAGGCAAACTGGAGAAACAATTTTTGATATGTCGGGAACAAGGGATGGTCTAATAGAGTACTCAACCATCCGTGGCTACTCCGGAATTCTAATTGGGCATTTCAAGAGCTCATGTAGAGCTTTATAAGTTTCGAGCGAAGCTGAGACTTTCAAGCAATTTGTACTATCCAATTTGTACGGAAAACGTTTTTATTCTCATAGGCTACAGTATTGATGTAAATTCCTTAGCTCAACGGGCTTGACCATTGGCCGAGATTACGGAAGATCTACTGAAGTGGTAAGATCACTGATAATTGGATCCGTGTTCAAGTCTCGGTAAACCGACTTGCTGCATTGGAATTATGGTGGTTTTTTATGGGCCATCTTTTTTCCGCCCATGGGCACATAGCTCTCTTGTCGGTTTACTGTAATCATTTGTCTAATCAAAGTGAAAGTTTGTTGTCTGTACAGAAGGGAACGTTGTCTTACTTCTAGACATTCTACAGAAACATTTTGTGTTTGCGCTAAATCTTTTAATGTCACTTTCAGGTCCAGGGTAACAAGAACACAAAACTTCAACAAAATGCAGCATTCGTTACTTATAAGGGTAAATTTCAGAACATAAAATAAAGGACCTAAAATTCATGATGAATAAACTTGGCAGTGCGGAATTTCAGAAACACCCTACAGGAATACTGTCAGTATAACGGTTATAAGCTTTACATTTAAGTTTCTCTCCTCTGAAGCAGAGTGAAAGTTTATTTCATGTTTACAGAATAAAACCTATAAAACTATATTTACTATAACCTATAGTAAATCGAATGGATAGCTTGCATACTCCAATGCAAGAATTCAATGTATTTATTAATATCAGGTCATGAAGCTTTATGAATTCAAAATGACAACTCACATATCGATGTATTCCTACAATGTTCTATATAAAGCAATAGGCTGAGCCCTCAGTGGTGGCACAGCGTATAGGATAATAGCAGCAATCCATTTTAAAACAAGTCAGTTTAAAAAACTATCAGCTTTAACATAATAACACCAACTCTAAAAATTCCAATCCAATAACGCCATTGATTTCGGGTACATCTGTTGTTCATTTTTTATCATTTCTCTCTGGACTCTCAATGCTAATCACTAAGACGGGCTTTCTCATTCACTGATTCTATAATATGAGCTACCATATAGTTATTATATACAGAGAGAATAAAATTTAGGATGACAAATATTTAAATTCCATTTAATTAATTTTGATCTTAAACGATAATAAAAAGAAATACGTAAAGATAAATAAAATGAATAAGAAATATTTAGATATATTTCTAAAATATAAACTTTATATCTTATCTAATATATAAAATTATTAAATGAGATATATTTTTTCATGCTACTTTTTAATTTTCATTTGTGGCGTATATAATAAGCAATATGTTATTTTTTATGTTCAAATGTATCATATACTTCTACTAGTTTATGTTTTGCCCCAAAATTTATAAGTAAAATGAATTTTAAATAGGAATAAGTAGCAGTAAGAGAGAGAGCGAGAGATGTTCAGCAACTTGAGCTGTGTGTAGCCGAATTTGTCTCATTTTTCGTCTTTGCAAATTACTTTGGCAGTTTTACTGTAACTGAAAATGTTGTTAATAATCTTGGAAAAGCAGCCAGGTGGTTAAGGTGTAAATGTAGCTTAAAAAGAAAATAAATATTGTTGTATATTAATCCCACGAGATGCTCCTTGTCCCACGAGATGCCCCTTATATATTATTTCTGTGCTGAAGATCAGGAGGACAGAGAGGTTTTTTAACGATTTATGTGTTAGCTTTATTTATTAAATATCGTTGTCTTCGTACATAAAACATAAAATTCATTTCAACAGCAATATTGCAAATTAATTTTCAGAGGCATATCTTTAAAATTTCCCATACACAATTTCGCGAACTGGAGGTAATTTTTCCCCATACACTGTTGCAATTGCGCGTTTTGAAATTGTTGAGTTTCTTAACGAAAATCTCATAAAATGCTTTACAAAATATGAAATATAATAAGATAACGTTAAAATAGGATAATGAAACAAATTCCAAATTCGGGCTTCCAGATATCCATATTCGGAGGGAGACTTAAGTTATTCGAAATTTGATGCCTACCGTTGTTTTATCAGAGTACGAGAAACATACATATATTTATGTACATATATTTATATACATACATATACATATACATACATTTATATTCATTATTTAATTTCTTTAAATATGTTTGGTGCCAAAAATTTGAAAAGTGAAACGCCGTTTATAGTGAAACGCCGTAAAATGCCAAAACGAAATAATTAGCCCTACTGGGCTAACGCCTTTTGAGTTAAAAAAAAATCTCGTAAAATATCTGAATCCCTATCCCCGTGATTTAAACTAAAATACATACATCATCAGCTTGGTAAAGAAAATGGTATAACTTGCAATCTCAAACTCTTTAAGTCAATACTGAACAGATAATGCCTTCTCTGGTGTTCTGGTGTAAGTCAAAATGATTATTTTCAATAAAATATGCAAAAAGCACTTCACTATCAAACTAAATTCTACAAAAACTATCTCTCTCTAATATAAAGCTATATCAGTCTGTCCAGAAAACCCATAAATCTCATTTCAACAACTCTAGAGATAGCCACAAAATATTTTTGTTTAAATATAAACAAAGAACACCTCAAAATGCCAAGAATGGGTTAACCACACAAATAAGAATTCAATCATCAGTTCATTTAAAATTAATAATCCGATCATATAGTTCATAAAATTAATTTTCCTACTACCCGCTAAGCTACCCAAGTTCTAATTGGAAAGGAACCCTGTTCTCCCTAAGGGTCACATGGATGACATGAAATAGACCACCAAAAAATCATAAATAAATTTTTACAACTAAAACCCGAATTTATTAAACACGGATAACCATATACTAAGAATAGATAGGATTAATGGATACAGGTTCCTACAACATTTTTCTCCTAATTGTCTAAACAAGACGTATTTCAATTTGCTAATTGAAAATAATTCACACCTGGAATAATGAACAATTTATCTTTTTGTGCTAAAAGGAGCTTCACTACAAGCGCTTATCTCTCATTACATACATAAATATTACCAATCATTAATTTTAAGTGAACGACAATACAGTTAACTTAATAATCCTGTTCACAAATACTTAAATCATTTAAGTGCAATAGGTTAAAGAACACATAGTGATATAAGAAAATTCACTATTCACTGAATACCTTCACTATGCACTGTATATTAATGCACAACATATTTATTCAGCTTTCGGACATTTAAGGTTAAATCCGAGAACGAGAATTCGTTTAGCAATCTAGATAGGTTACGTTGTTGAAATATGGCAAAGTCACCAGGATCATCTGCCTAAGAGAAGGAATGCCTTCATGGAGGACTTTTTGTGAGAATCTGGTTCCTATTCACGATAAACTTGGGAAAACACGAAAACCAAACACTAAGAGTGCAGCCATCCCACCTAGGTTTGAACCAGGCTAGGTCGAACTACCAGCATTCAGCGGTTTTTAACATCTGGCTATTAGGGGCCCCTAGGAGTCTTCATTCTCCAGGTTAATAGTAAATTGTATGTCAAACCGAATTTAACATTATAGAATTATAAAGTAAACACATATATAAAACAAAAGAAAATTAGAACAAATAAGGTGGACTAATTTAATGTAAAATATTTAAACATTAAATAGCATAATTTTGTTGACATTATCGCATACCTAAGTGTCCATGATGGATTGAATGCACATAGAACCGATGATAGCTCGAAAAAATTTATTTTTCAATAAAAACATTTTACAGTTCTGGTACTTTCCACAAAACCACTTGTCCAAGTCTTCTCAGTATAATAGCTCACAGTCAGTTGTTAACACTTAAAACCTCGAAGAAAGTTAAAGACAACAAAATTCAATGCGAATCTAAAGAGCGAAGCTCGCACGGAAGTGTCTCAATATTCCGAAGTCTACTTTGGACTGAAAAATTCCGGACATTGATGGTATACTGTTAAAGTTACGTATAAGGGTCGGATACGATTACTCTTACATATAGGTATCAAATATAATTATTCAGTTAAAGTATCGTTTAGAGTTATACAAGAACAGATCCAAATGTTGCCAAATGGTGGCCGAGTATGGCAACTTCTGTCAATTTCTCTCTAATTTTGGTGACAAAAACCATTGCCAGCTTGGCAATATTTCGCCAATTTAGAGACACAGCCACTTACTTCAATGTTAAATACACTTAATCTGTAATCTTACTTTTCCGGCACAGCTTCGATTTTCTTGAGCCATTCATGTTACAAATCAAATTCAAAATTATTATTCACAAAATTCAGAATTATTATGAATATTGTTGCGTGCATACGTGTTCGTAATGAATTTAATGCACAAAAGTTATGCCAAAAAGTTAATAAAATTTATTTTTTTCACAAGAAATAAAACAAAATGCTGAAATATTTCCTCAGAGATATTCGTACAATATTGCAATATCTCACAGCTGTTATATTTTAAACTACTAGATTATAAACAGAATTCAAGTTCAAAATATAGAGAATCTAATTCAATCCCATAGCGAATTCGCTGCAATCAATAACAGCCCTACGTAAACAACAATTTGCTTAGAACAACTGAGCTGAGATGTTTTAATTAGACTTTTATAAGCTTTTTAATCATCACGCGAATATTCTCGTAAAATCTATTTTCTCGACTTTTCTGGATAGCTAAACAGTGCAATTACGAGATATCTATTTGTTAAATATCAATGCACTCGCTCTTGTATTTTTAATTTTCCGGCGTAGCTTTCTTTTCAAATAAGCCACGTGCACACGGGAAAATAAAACAATTTTAATTACAATTCTAAGTAAGTAGCTAAATAAATACTAAGTCCGTAACAATATTTATTTACCTACTTAAGTTAGGATTTCAAGTTATACTTAAACCAAATAAGTATGTTACTGTTATGCTTTTTTACCTTTTAGATTAAAATAATATTAAAAAAAACTGCATTCTTCTCCTTTATATCAATATTATGCTGCTTGCACGTAAACATTAAGTTTTAAGCTCAACATATTATTTGACAAGTGAACAATTAACTTCGTGATATCACCGCCAACATCATCACGTTCAAAATGTTTAATATTAAGACTTAACCCATGAATCCAAACTTATGTGCATCTTTAAGATGCTCTCTCTCTTTGAAAACTTGAAAGTTCATCATGAAATTCTTATTTAAACTGAATTTATGTAGTGCAGATTTGTTTAATTTGCCATGTTTATGTAAGATGTTGTTTAACTTCAATTACGAAATCACTGAAATCTTAATGTGTGTTCCTTTCAAAGTTCTCAAACTTTCGGACATATTTCCAGAAAGATTTAAATTTTCTGTTAAATTTTAAATCCGTTTTGATAAGCTGGTAATTCTACATTTGTTCTAGAATACGTAAAATTTGAGACTTAAGATAAAGCGTTTCCTTAATAAGCTGAAAGTATGTTCATTCTTATTGAAATAACTCCGTAACGTTGACGTGTTTCAGGTTCAACCAACGTAAATGCAAAATAATAATGTCAATTATTTTTTTCTTAATTAAAAATTTGCTTTTCCTTTCTAAATTACTAAAAATTAATTTCTTTATAATTAAATAATTAATTTTCAAAGATTTTATATTAAGGGAATTGTATTTTAATATATATTATAATCAAATATATTAATATATGATTACGATTACATTATTATCTTTAACATGGTTTTCAGCTTTCGATTTTCAGTGTGTTTATTTATTTCTTCAGGAACTTCAGCAACCAGTGCTAAAATGAAATTTAGTAATACATTTTCCTAAAAAATGCTGTCTGCCAAAATAATAATTAAATTAATAAGTTAATTAAAATCTGAATATATAAGGGTTTATTTAAAAAGGTATTAAAAAGAAGATTTTTCCTAATTTAATTTGTATTCAAATACCACATGAAAATGAAAGATATTGCAAAAGAAGAATTTTATCGTGCATGAGAAATAAATAATTACGACATTTGTGCAATTAACCTACAGTTAATATTTCGACATTTTCTAGACAAGCGTCCATAAACAGTAGCATGCATAACTAAATCAGAGACTTTCATTGCTAAATTCATTGCGCTAGAGAAAATATTGAATTTCCGATACCAAAATCTTCACCTCGGCAATGGGATTTGCAACTTCATACGAAGATATTGAATTTCCAATACCAAGCATGACAGTGCTGACTGCTCGTTACAAAAATTCCGCATGAGCTCTTCTTTTATAAGAATGTGTTTATTAAGATCGATCTAACCAGACATATTTTTGTTAAAGCAAATGCTGGCATTCTTTATTTCTTCCTCATCCTCATTTTCTATCCATTTAGAGCTATAATTCGCTTGTTTCTACCACCTGGAAAATTAATTACAGTGACAGAAAACCTGCTCTTAAGTACAGTATTTTTCAAAATGAGAAGAAAAGAATAATTATCATAAAAATTCGTCATCTTGACATTTTTGTAAATGTTAACGTATGAAACTAAACCGGTATACTTAAAATTTCAGATGAAAAGTACAGCTGCTATGGAATAATTTCAGGCAATTCAACATGTCATGAAGATTTAAACAGGAAGTAAACAAAACCTTAAATAAATAAAAATTCTAATAGATAATTTATATGTTTTTTCATAATTGCGTAAACGAACGCGAATTTCAATTAGGCTATCTATTGTGAAATTATATTCATTCTAATTTGATGCGGATTTGAAAAGGAATATCACGAAGAATATGTAGGTAGAGAGCTCTCAAGGTGACTAACTACTACTAGTGGACATTTTACGGGCTTAGCTAAACAGTTTCTCAATCCTATAGTTTTTATCCGAGTAGAAGGACTTTCCGTGTTAAGTCGAATAAAATTACTGGAGATTCGAGCAAGATTTTCAGTACTGACAGATAACTGAATAACCAACCCAATGAATAATCTTTGCAAGACTAGGCTACTTGAACATTGCAAAACACACAAGGGATAACGGTTTTGGGGAAGGAATGCTTCGCGGAAGAATTTCTAAACGAAACTGGCTCGTATTCTCGTTATGCAGGAGGAAACCATACAGTCAACCATGCAGTCAGTCACTTTATCAAAATCTCAGTATTTAGCTATTTAATAATTCGACCACTGGATGAGCAATAACCTTATATAAGATTTGTGTGACTACTATGATTTGTTATAGTGTATTGCTTTTGCAACGTTAAACATCGCTTATCTAGATAGCCAAAGTTATAGGCTCTTCCAATTTTTCCTCATTATTTATATTTTTTAACTACATTGAGAGTAATGTCTGGTCTTTAAACCGCAAATATTTCTATAATAATATTGATTATTTTAAACACGAATTGTTTTCTAAAGACAACTGCAGTTTCATACTTCACCTACCCACGCACTAAAATCTCGAATCTGGAAAACTACAGTTTTAAGAAAAATGAATTTAATACTTTCATACTTTGAAAACCCCGAATGATTCCCTTATGAAGCTAAAGTGGCTTCACTGGTGGTGGCGGGGTGTGACGTTGCGCATAAATCCGTAATTCTAAATACTTATAAGTATCTAATTCACATTACATTACCCCAATATTTGCTGGCCTGAGAAACGGTATTTTTTACATTGCGTTATCATTGTAATATAAAGAATAATAAAATGCTTCACTTACCCCGAAACACAGCATAAATACTACAGAGAAACATTTCTTTTCTTAATCTCACTTTATTTAGTCAAGCATTATCTAGATTAAATATATCAAATTAATAAAATAGCACACAAAAACATAAGAACGGCGCCGTCTTGTGAAGCTAGAAAGGAAAATCTAAATCTAACTTCATCGCTCGCTTTTCATACTGGAAATATCTCCACGTTATGTACACACATTGCAGATGTTGCTTTTCCATACGTCTAGATCATTCCTTTTTACACATTCTTCTATTCATCACAAGGTAACGACCACGAGGAGACGAGGCGATGACAATGGCAGCAATTTCTCGATGCGAAAAACACATTAACAGGTTACTTCAAGATGGGATAAATTTTAGCATGATTACTTTAAGATGGATTAATTTTTAACATAATCATTTATAGATAACTTATGCAATTCTCAGGCTGCCTCGCTCTTTCTTATCCATCTAAAACAAAATATGATTGGCGTGCGAAATATGCAAGGCCCGGGTATTCTTTCGCGCCATAACCAGTATAAAGAGAGGGAGAAACCTGTTTAGAAGGTATTTATAAGCACGTGTAGTTCTACGATTCTGATTAATGTTACGATAGTGTCCATGATGATGAACTGCGTGGTGTGAAAAATTTCCGTTCTCACACGTGGCTAAGACCCTTGAATACTAATATTTCAACAGGTATTTGAGTCTAGCCAAACTTCTTGACAGCATGATTAATTTTCGTAGTTTTCCCTATCTATAACCAGAATATAAGACGATGTCCTTCAGAAAATGCCTGATGAAGGCAACACCCCTAAGGTAGGTATTCCTCCCGTGTGTTCCTTGTTTAAATAATATAACCAACGATATGAACTTAGAAGCAAATTTTTCAGCAACGCTACATGTATTTGAATTTCCAGCAGATTTACAGCAGTCAGCGAATCAGTCAGTGTTCAGTGTCCAGTCTTGTGTTCAGCAGTCAATGGTACCCCTGTGGCTGGTACCCGTGAACTTAAGTTTACTTCATGCAATCTGTTGCGTATAGTTTGGGTGAACGCAGATCCACCTGATCCTGGATGCAACAGGCTTCATATGTGACTGGTCGTAGAGAAAGGGTCTCCAATATTTGACTGCCGAATGCGCCGGTCTGTGCTCGCCACTTCTTGTTCGACGTGCACTTACACCCTCCTGAATCCATCGTGTGACACGACGTTGGATGGTACTCTCGTTGTGCCCAATACGAGTGGCTATTGTGCGCAGCGACAAAGCAAGTTTATGAAGTTCGATAATACGGTCACGTTCCCCAGTCGTTAACTGATGGTGTTGAGCTCGCCGACATATCAGAAGCATTTTCTATACTTCTTCGAAAGTTTCTAATGCTCCGTAAACCCTCAGAATCTGTTTATGAGAAGGGAACGTAGCTGACCTTTATAGCCCACATATGCTTTACCACATGCATATGTATAACACGGGATCCAAAGCTCTTATCATTGGCATATCCATCCCCCCTACTCTCGCTAATGCAATTTGCATGACGCTATGCGCCCTCTTTCTTTGGTGTTGCAATTTCACTTTTAAGGAGTGTATACTATTCCCCGCAGCCAATTGGAGTGTATATGTGCGGAATCTGGTTTAGATTGCATAACACATTTTACTACTTAAAATTGCTCTTGGAAGAATTTGGTTGCTAGTTTTAATTTTTTCATGATTTATTCTAAAAGGATTTTTTTTTTTGTAAATAGAAACTAAATTCTTGCAGACGTTAATAGACAAATAATAAGCTTTCGCTACGTCATAATAAACTCACCAAATACCGGAGGTTGATTCTTATACTTTCTTGTGTGAAAAAATAAAATTATTGTAATCACGAAAACTTTATGGTATCATATGTCAAAGAAAATAACGATTCTTGCTTCTCTCGGAACCATTTAAACGATTGCGTGACATCTGTAAATAAAACAGAATAAAGGACTATTTTTTCCAAAACGAATCGAAGAATAATTTTAAAGTGGAATCAAAAGAGATTTTTTCCGTGTACATATACATATATCCGTACAGAAGGCAGGAAAAAATCACTATATACGTGCGTGTATCTCGCATCAAAAAAAGCAGCTTTCAAATGTTGAAGTTTTGTTATTAAGACTGCTATAACATAGCTGTGTACCTCCCTTTTTTGTTGCAATCGGCCTGACCAATCGCAAATTAGTATATATAGTATATATATATACAAAGAAAGGAACTTTGAAACTTAGTAAAAGTCGTAAAAAACATTTGCAGTGTCGTATCAAAATTCTTCAAACACTATGTAATATAAGTGATAAAGCAAATTGAAAAATATTAATTACACAAACCTATCAATACTACAGGAATAGTGAAAAATGTGCACAAAATATATTATTGTTAACCTTCTCTGTTCAAAGCTTCAAACAGAACTTGTCAAGGGAAAAGTAATTCAAGCCTTAAACCAAGTTGATTAACTAAGATCGTGCAAACACGTTTCAGCTGACAAAACTATTGAGACTTCAAACGGTATTAATCGAAATTAAATTTCCTACAAATTAAAACCAAAAAACGTTTCACTAGCTATGCGTCTTTTTTCGACGTGTCTGAATGTCTTAAAACATTCAAAATTAAAAAATAGTAAAAACGTTCAAAGTGCTACAATAATATTAAAATTTAAACACAAGACAAAGTAAATTCATATACAAGGCGGCCTAGTAAGGCTAAAGTACAATTAAAAGTAAAAGAATTAATACATTCAGTAATTTTGAGATATGAAAATTAAACTTGAAGGTCCTTTGTAAAAATAAAATTAAGGGTAGGCCCGGTTGCTTAAAATAAACACTTTTTGCTAAGAAAAACCTACACAGTAAAGTTCTGTTTAGACAAAAAGGAGGAAGCTTTTTGCCAAAATATTGCAATAACTGTAGAATTACCAACAATTTAAAAATTTAAGCGAGCAAAGCCTAAAGAGGCCATCATTTATTTACATTTGAAATTCTTAGTGTTATAGTGAATTAAGTGAGTTTGTGAGACAAATTCAGTATCTTTTTGCCGAGTGGAACCAAAAGTACATGTTCAGTTTTGTACACCGAAACATTTGCGTTCCTGCCCGCTTCTGAATTGCTTGTTTTGATGAAGAAGCTCTAATTTTAATTATAAAAAAATTTAATTGGTTTAACTATATCTGGTTTTTATGTTTTAGTGCATTTTACAATTTTCAATGAAGATGTTTTGAGTTTTTGTCACTTCTTATTCATATAGTTGTTCACAGTATCAGTAGTTATACTTCAAATACTAAGAAAATTACACGTAACGCAAACAAAGCACAACTAAAAGGCAAAGCTTTCAATACTCCGAAGTCGATCTGAGTTCTCTCCGGCCTTATATACACTCATGTCCATAAATTAAGGATAATTCGAAGTTACGCGGAAATCGAACATTAAAAATAAATATATTACCTGTAAAATCACTACACACATCTTCAAGAATCATATGCAAATTACAGGAAGTAACCAGATGACACCGATGGTACGTCACAATGATGAGAGTGTAAGAGAGTGATATATAAGGAATACAGACAAAGAAGTAAAATTGTTCGCAGGCGCTTTATAAGTATTTCAGTGCAATAACCGAATGGTTATGACACAAAGGACGCATTTGGATGATATATTACGTGGTAGAATTATCGGCCATCAAGAATGTGGGCGTACCAAACTGGAAGTATCAGACGAACTTGGAATTGCCCAGAGTGTCATCTCCAGACTTTGTCAACGATTCCAAGATGACGGTAATGTGAGTAGACGTTACAGCACAGATCGCCTCAGAGTCACAACGCCGAATGAGGACCGGTATTTGGCAGTTACTGCCAAAAGAAACAGGCGGCGCACAGCCTCAGACCTGTCTTGTCAGCTTTCTTCAGCCACTGGTACGACAATTTCAAGGCAGACCGTGTACAGACGCTTAGGGCAGATTGGTCTATATGCTCCTAGACCTGTCAGATGCGTTCCATTTACTGCAACTCACTGTCGCCTGCGGTTAGCCTGGAGTAGAGAGCCTGCATTGTGGACACCGCAACAGTGGGCTTGTGTGACGTTTTCCGACAAGTCCAGGTTTAACTTGCAGTCTGATTCTCGCCGGACGTCCATATGGAGAGCTCCAGGTTCCCGTTACCACCAAGAAAACATCATTGAACGACACCGTTACGGTGGTGCAGGAGTGCTCGTTTGGGGTGGAATTATTCTGGGTTGCAAAACTGACCTGCATGTTCAAATTGGAACCATGACAAGCCAAATCTATCGGCACGTCATTCTGGAACAACATTTACGTTTGTTTCGTGGCGCCATGGGCGCACAATTTGTGTTTATGGATGACAACGCCCGTCCTCACCGTGCAAACATCGTAAGCGAATGACTTGAATCGGAGGATATCACCCGTATGGACTGGCCATCATTCTCACCGGACTTGAATCCAGTAGAGCACGAGTGGGACATGCTTGGCCGACGATTTGCAGTCCGTCAACCTCCTCCTACATGTCTACCGGAACTTCGGAGAGCATTGCTTTTTGAGTGGTGTAATATCCCCCAAGATCAGATCGATAATTTGATACGAAGCATGTTTAGGCGTTGTACGGACTGTATTGCATCGTCTGGGAGACATACAATATATTCATACCAACCATGTAATATTGGTTTTTTGTAAATAGGTTTTTTTTTTCTAATTTGCTCCAGGGGGAAAAAGCGCTATTTTTTAATATCAAACATATAGCAGCTTTTTTTGCTCTTTGCCGTTTGTTTAATGACTAAGCTTTACAAATAAGTCAAATTTGTTTTGCTTCTAACTCTTCCTTTGCCTGATTTTGCATTATCCTTAATTTATGGACATGAGTGTAGTTCACAACCTCTCGCTGAGCGAGCGCTTTCTGCTTCTCGAAATTACTAGTAGGCAGGACGAATGCGGTTACGAAGCATCTAAAATAAATTACAGTTATTCAGTTGCAATACCTATTACGGTGATTAAAGAGCCGGACCAAAACGTCGCAAATGGTGCCCATGTTTAGCGACGTTTGGCGATTGGTCGCTAAATGTGTTGACACAAATTAGTCGCCCAAACCTTTGCCAGCTTGCCGATAGTTCGCTATAGCCATTTACTACTTGTTAACAAGATTTGCCTCTTTATTCTTCCTTTTCCTTCAACGTTCGTTCCTTTAAATTTTCATGTTACATTACACAAAAGAAGTACAACAATTATACTTGTAATTTCACTATAATTACCATTCTATGAAGAAATTTAAACATTTGGCCACTCCGGTCTCCAGCGGGACAATGGGGATTACTGACCACTGTACTATGCCGAAAAAGTAAGACTAATTTTTATCGCCAAAACCGTTGCCAGCTTGGCGATATCTCGCGAAATTAGCGATATAGCAGCTTACTCAATGTTAAATAAAATTGCCCTCTATGCTTACTTTTCTGACAAGTAAACTACTGTCATACTGTCAGAAACTACTTTTTGCTCCTTTACATTTTCATGCTACATGACACAAAAAAATAAAACTGTTTTTCATATAATTTCAATCTATCTATGTATAAAATTCGTAAGAATATTTTACAGTAAATTTGGCTGTTTTTACATGGGGTTACGGGAATGGTTTTAAAATGTTTTTGTAAAATTAAAACGCAACATAAACCATAAAATAAAACTCGATCTTATAGATTATTTATAGTTACGTGGCCTTTAAATATTTCCTTAAATGTATATTATCAATTTTATGAATGTTTGATCAAATTTTCTGAACTCCATGAAATATGCAATTATGAACTTTATTTTTTAATGCATTTGCATTTTAGTTTCTTATTCCAAATTCATGTAAATAAGTTTCAAACTTTATACATTTAAATTTATATTGTAATATGAAAAATGTAATTACGTTGGCTATTATTGCTTAAAATTAAAACATATCTAGTGAATGATGAATGTGGGGCAATACCTGTTAACCATTGGTAGAGATCAGGTGTGCCAGTTTAATGCACGATGAAACGAAACGTTGTTTATTTCAATAACATTTTTATTTATTTTAACACATTTGGCGTAGTCATTAAATTAAATTTCCATTAACCTGAAGCTCGTGACTTGGTTGCTTATTAGAATATAAAAGTGAACACATTAAGAGCAGAAATTTGCTTAATAATTTTTATTTCCTTTTAGCTTTTGATCTTAAAAATACTATAAAGTATAAGTATAAATATAAACTGTTTAAAAACAATATGCTTATTAGAAATTTATATAAATATCATAGTTCGAGTAGTTATAAGTTACGCCATATAGTCCGCAGATCATATTTGCTTTCATTTGCAAAAGTAGCGCAATTGGTAAAAGCTTTCCAAAAACCATGAATCTTATATACTTTAAGTAAGGTTAATTGTTTGCTTTGGTAAACAACGCAGCTATAATTTTTTATTCGTTTTAAATGAAGAAATCGTAAACATCTCTTTTTATGCAAATTCGGAAGTGTACATATCCTAAGGACTCGATATCTTCTTACATAAAGCATTCAGTAAAAAACAGTCATTTTACTGACTTTTTTATGCTTAATGTTTTTCGCATTAATGTGTTGATCTAAAGCATAGTAAACACTGAGGATATTATTTGCATATTTTATCTATGCCACCATTTATTAAAGAAAAAATTCGTATGTTTTGCAGTAATAGAAAAATATTTCGAGTTATTCAACATTTGAAAAATCTCCATTATTGTTTGCTTATTTTCTGCATTGGCTTTATTATATTTGCTTTAAAGCACCTTCAAAGATTATTTTTTCCTAAAAGCAAAGATCATCTGCATTTATTTCAACCCGACTTTATCCTTACGTAAGCATCATTTGATATGCAAATGGATCATCCCCTTTCATGAGAGTAAAAAATATTCCAGAAACTATAGTTCTTTATTTTCTTTGAAATCTTAAAAACTGTTCTTTAATTCAAGTACTACGATAGGAATAAATTTTTTGTATGAAATATGCATTCTTTAATTTCAAATGAGAGGAGAGAAAATATTGAATAGAAATACTAACTTTTGATGTAGTATTTATAAACATGCAAAGTTTCGTGCATACTTAAATACCATATCGAAAATTACGTAAAAGTAAAAAATATGTTTATATTTGACTTAACAAAAATTTTAAACTGGAGTGCTATGTCTGCGACTAACTCTATATTACTTCCAAGAAGGACTACAAGCATTTGATATGATGAGCAGAACTAGAGGAGAACAGTTATGAGAACAATTTCATAAATATATAATACAATTAAGTCTGTATGGTTTAATTTATATTTTGCATTCTTTAATTTACTCTTCTAGTTTAGCTCTATTACCAAATGTATAATAAAATAGCAAAATTGTAGAGACGTCCAAAATTAGTTCGTTATGGTGAAATTTTGTTACTCTTTCAACAATTTTAGTCAGTCACTTCTCAAGAACTCAGTAGTTGTCGCATCCACTGCATCATCTATATTACTTCAGCATGAATTTAAATTAGGTAAGAAAGTTTATCATTTTCAGAAACTGAAGTTTAAGAAAATAAATGATCGTTCTGTTAAAATGTTTTAAAGAATATCATTGGATAAGAGAACTAATTCTGCTTAAGCTGCATTTTTGTTTACTTTGTCACCCCTATTTTATTTACTGAAGTTGAGTGTATATTGTGAGAATTATGCCTAATAATTAGTTTGTAACACCTCTATGCGACTTTAATTCTTAAAACATTTCAAATATAACTTTTACGTATTACTTCGAAGATGACTTAGCTTTTACTCATACTTTAACTACTTCTGAAACAAGCAATTCAAGGATTCAATTTATATTAACTTTATTTTGCCTCACCGCTTGTTTGAAAGTTAAAATAAAATATTGCAACACTAGGTTTACGAGTAGTCTAAACTTGGTATAGAATATAAAACAGGCCTTTAAAAGTCTTGAAAATACAATATTTAACTTGGTTCTAAACATGCTGCAAATTTATGGATCGCCTACTGACATCTGCTGAAAATATGAATTTACTAACCCAGTGAGCTTTAAAATTTTAGTCTTTCGAGAAGCACCGGCTTTGCACCATATGACAAGCTTGACCGCAGGCAGTCGACGTTAATGCGAATTCTTATACGTTTATGAGCTATTTCTCTAACTAATCTGCAAGTATGTCGAATATTTATAATCTCTGAAATGAGTGAACCTGTGACGAAATGAAACAGTAGGAAAGGTATCAAACTAAAATTAAATTAGTTAGTGAAATTCAAATGGAATGTCACAAGTATCAAGTTATATTATAACTTATTTTTTTATGCTCGTCATAGTATTGATTCATATCAGAACGTTCATGCAAAGTTCATGGTAACCTGAATATTTGAAGAGTAGGATATTAATCTTTACCCCGAAGCTATTGGAACATGCACCACGTCATGCCTGCTAAGTAGCATTCAGTGATTGTGAAAGATATATTCAGAATTAATAGTTGTGCCTGGTAAGTTGTTTAATATGCAAGTTATGTATATGTTCCAACCCAGGTGTTTGTACGTTTGACGTTTAATCAATTATTTTAAACATTCGCCTCTTAGTACGAAAATAATACCAAAATTTGAAAACTTTGTAAACTGCAATTATAAAACGTAGATTTCCCCTAAGTATGTGCTATGTAACATTTTTTAAACACTAACTTATTTTCTGCCTCCTTTCGTGATGTAACAGTAATACACTTGACTCGTATTCGAGAGGTCGCGGTTCGAGTTCCGGCGAGGGCATTGCACATTTGTCATGTATCTTGCTTCAAAATAACTTAGTGCCTCTACAGCGGCACCCGAACGAAAAGGTGGTTGATGATGATTCTTCACCACCATTATTTGGCCCCCTAATCCATAGTCGCCCTTTAAAAGGGAAAGTATATAGGATATTTTATCCCTTCTTTCTGCATGCCTTCATGATGTAACGGTAGCACACTCTAGGCGTGTGTTTAAGAGGTTCAGGTTAGAGTCACGGCCAGGACATTGCTCATTTCTCACGTCTTTCGTATCAAAATAACCTAGTGACTCTATGCACTAATTATTTCTTCCTAGAAGAAGATACTAAGGAACAGGAAGGCTACAATGTTATAAATGCTTAATGACAAGCAATATAATATGAAAGTAAGATTTTAATTTTAACCACCATCCCATTGAGTTTGTATCCTATTGCTGCCACCTTGCCTGAGCAAGCTCTCTTGTATTAACTGCTAATGCGATATCTAAAATGACTGGCCCTATTGATGAGTTGTTCAAAATGCTAGTTATGTTACAAGTTATAAGTTTAAAATTTAGGTTATTATTGTAAATAATCGTAATTTTTACATCAAAGCCATAGGAGATCATTGCAAATTTTGTAAACCAAGATTCATTTTAATTTACTCTGTAATTTGAAATTTTGTAAAACACATCAGGAATAATTAATAATATTCAATTTAAGTTTTAGTTTGAGAAGTTTGTGTGCGATTTTAATAGTTAATACATTGTCAGATGCGATAATTGATCAATTTTTCACATAACATCTGTAGATAATTATAAAGTGATTAATACTAAATTATCTCGCAATCCTGATGTTATAATACATCATAAATTGATAATATTCTTTCATTTTTTTACCTAAATATGCTTCGTTTCTTTTTCATTTACTGCAGCAAAATTTGGCACCGTAATAAAATGCCGGATTAGTAAACAACCAAGCAACTTTAATGTGATAATAAATTTACTTTAGAGAATTGCTACTAACGCTTTAGATAAAAAAAACCTTGCTCAAAGGAGTTTCTAAGTAGAACTAGGTTACGCTTGCATACCAAAATCTATGATATTGTTTGTACCATTTTATTAGGAGCAAGACTCTTTTTTGCCACGTAAGGAAATGAATGAGAAATAACGGATAAATTATTTTTTATACTGAACACATATTTTTACATTAATTTCGCATTTGCCTAATCCTTTCAAGCTTGCATTTCGATTTTCGACATTATGCAATTTAAGCAATGGAATCCATTGCAACACCCTTTAAAACTACGCAAAATTGGTATTGGGTTATTTAATGGCATATTTAGACTTATAGCTCGGATGCTTCTTAATCTATAAAATGTATTTCCTGGTACGAGTATTTCATGCTAGACACATGGGCCATTTTTTATTCTATTTTGCGTTTTTAAGACCATGAGAAAAAGTTATATTTCAGTATAAAACTATTTTAAGTTTCTTTAACTGATTTAAAAAAATAGAGAAATGAGCTATTTACTTTGATGGCACGTTCACGTGTAACATGGAGAAAATCACTGATGGAATGCTATAAGATTTACAAATTGAAGTTGTTCCTTTTGCGGCAGTGAACTTGTCAAGACATCTAGCACACTTCATTTACTCTTTCTCTTGACAAGAGAGTGGCGAGCAGACTGAGAAGAAATCTTACCTTTTCTAAAGCAATTACTGTAGATCGACATTTTTGTACTAAAAGAATATTTTAATTTTTTTAGATTTTCCTCAAAAGTATTGAGAAGCTCAATAAAAGTAGCTTTCTGTCGATTCAGCTCGTTGCAAATGACTCAAAAAAATTTCTGCATCATCTGTTGATCTTCTATCAATCTCATACAAGAATGCCATTTAGTTCACACTAATAACGTCATCTTTAAGAGATTCGCAAAATGCTATTAGGGCTGAAACAAAGAATATCCGTCATGGATGCATCTTTTTGCATATCCAAAACCATCTTATCATTTTGGCAGTTATTCAAAGTTCAGCTGATATGCATTTTTTATCATTGTGCATGAACAAGACACTTAACCTCAATTTAGTTTCCGGTAAACTTTCGGCATGTATTTTCTTGATTTCACTACAGTTTAAATTCTGGAATAAGTTTATTTGTTTCGTGAATTCTAGAAAAAGGAGAGACTGCTTTATAACGTCTGATCCTTTCAACAGCTCATCATTTTATCAGAACAATTTTAGATTTTGTAATTAAATTACGAACATGACTTGCAAAACATTGCGTTTTAATCCTAGAACAAAATAAACTAAATACGAATCTCAGAAATTATCTATTATAATATTAAGAAGGAGGAAAGTTAACTAACATTATTTGGTTCGTGGGAGAACTATGATAAACAAAATAAAATTCCATAAGCAAATAAAAAATGGAAAATAAAAGACTGGAAGAAAATGTGAAACTCTGTTAGATCAAGTAACTTCTAAATCACTTATCATGCATCCCGTTTCGTAGACACATTGTAGAATCATTACGTTTTAATTCAGACCTCAAATATGATGTCATTTATCATTTTAAGCAGGAGTATTAAAAAGTCAATGACATGTCACAGAAAATCAAACCCAGGAATTCTAATAAGGAAATACAGAGGATTTTTACACATTTTAGAACGATTTTAAAAGTATCAGTTGTTTTGAAATAAAAATTGGCATTAGCTTACAATTTCAAATGAGATATATCTTCAGTTTAGATTTTTCTTCTTTCAAAATGTCGCAGAACAAACTGTGGGTTAAGGGATATGTTTTTGCATTTATCGAAGACAAATATTTTCAAAATCGCTCTGTATTAAAATTCTAAGCACAAGATAAGCAACATTATTAATAGAAAAGGGAAAAACATCAATCATATTACTTCTACATGGAATGAAACCTCCAAACAAATACTCGTGAAAGGTATGTAGTGTCTGTTATATTTCTAAAATTAATTCGCCTGTAACAAAAGGAAGCTCCGTTAGCGCATAAATGAATTGGAGAAATAAAATAAAATAATAAACCAAGATTTATAACTTGAAAAAGCTGAAAAATTATAAAGTTTACCAGCTTTTGTCGAGACATGTTGCTCAACTCAGAACGGTTTTTAAACGCAGTACGAAAGCTATTCAGCTGAAGATAAATGGAAACACATTGTGACCCTAGATGAAGCATGTGTTTACCTAAATGACTGGAACAGAAAAAATTTATTCATCATAGAAAACGAAGAGGAAATGTGTGCAAACCTCGTTTTGTCTATGCAAATAAAATTTCAGTAAGGTTTTTATGACTGCTCCAGGATTCTCTTATGATGGGAAATTAAAGACACGAAGAATGGAAAAAAAATTAATCAATGCATCGCATTATTTAGAGAAAGTTTTGCGTCCGATTTACACAAGAAATTCAATTAATTTTGAATGAACTTTAAAGACTGAAATTTCACTAAGACAAAACAGCAAATCACACTTCAAAGAGCACAATAAAATGAAGACTGATACATGTACTGCATATATACCTCTTCAACTTATACTCTCCATGTTGCCTGATGTTTCATTTACGGACTATAAACAATTACGGCCTTTGATCCCTTGAAAATAGCTCTTTCTAAGCGCAATCTCAAAACGATGGAATAACTCTGGAAAGTAGTGAAAGAGGAACAGAAATCCTGGAAATTTTATATAAGGCACTTCTGTCATGAAAATAAAGATGTAAACGTATATTCTAGAAAAATATTTATCATATCATATCGATCTATACACTTAAAAAGACATTCTTTACATTTTAAACATTCATTAAACTAATTTAAACATTAAATATTTTAAACTAATTTAACTTATTAAACTAAGTTTAACATTAATTTAAACACTAATTAGTGTTATATTTTAACACTAATTAAACACCATCTGCAGTTGTGATGAGCAATACACTCCAAATATAGCTTGGGGAGTGATCTTTATATAGAGAGTTAAATAAAGAAATTTTAGCTAGAAGCAGATATTTTCAGAAGAACGGAACCTTGTAAATGATTTTAAAATGATGCTGGGAGAAATATGTAGCAAAATACATGATTCTCCCAGCATTATTTTCTAAAGAATAATAATACATAAGAAGATCAAATGTAATCCATTGATATTTCGCTTTTTAGTAGAATTTGGATTTTTTGCCTTTTGAAAATGCACATTTGTAAATACTTTCAAAATACATATAGAAGCCTACTATAGTAGTATTCAAAGTTTACAGGCGTATTGAAAGAATTCCTTTGAGTAAATATCATTTTTTAGAAATATAACTGCTTTGAGGAAAACGGAATAAGGCGGAAATGGTCTAAAAGAAAATAATAAATACAGTTTCTGTGTATTAATCAAATAGTACCTTTTCATTTCAAAGCTACATGATCCAGCTTAAAGCTACACTAGTAAATAAAGATATTTTGGACGGAGCAGAAATTTTTCAAAACTCCATTTTTATTAAAGTTGAGCAATATCATTATAAGCTACGTAGCTAAAGTATAATTTCACCCTGTTTGTAATATGCTTATTGCTACTTTTAATTTAATGCGTTGATATATTTTATAATTTATTTCAAGAATTTAATTGAAATATGTTTCCAAAGGAAATTTCCGTAATCCATATGAGAAAGTCTATTCATTTAAATAAAGGTCAAATAACATATTCCAGTTTCTTTTTAGATAATTATTTTGATTAATGTTAAATAAAAATTATCACAAACAATACAACATTGTTACGGGTTTGTAATGGATTCAATGCACAAGTCCAACAAAAGGTTGATAAAATTTATTCTTATCAAAAGAAATATAACAGGACGCTGGTCGTTTCCTCAGAAATATTCGTACAATATCACACTATCATGCAATATAATCAGTAGCTTACTATAAACTACCAAAACGTTAAATAGAACGCAAAGCACAGCGCAGAGGAAGCTAATACGATCAACAATAACAACAGCAGCTAATTAAACAACTGAGATGAGATGTTCTCTGTAAGGTTTTTTTATAGCTTTAAATCGGTAGAGATACCAGTAATTTCTGCTTCTCGAGATTTCTGGAAAAGAAAAAAGTAATATTACAGTTACAGCTAACATAGTAGTCAATCATGTATTTTTACTTTACCGGCTCAGGTTTCTCTTAAAATGTATCTTTTGCTGCATTGCACGGGAAAGAAAACAATTTTAATTGTAATTTTACTAAAAATATCTAACTGAATACAAAATTCGTAACAATACACACTAGTTTTGAAATTCTATTACGTATTAACTAATGTTAATAAAAAACGGTTTTATGAACACATTTAAATTAATTTTAAAAGCATTTAATATTTTTTAGAGTTTATTTGATTGCAACCGTTTATTTATTTTATTTTGTGAAGATATAATAGAGATACTTAAATATCTGTAGGGAGTTTAAGTATTTGAATTTAAGTAATTCACTTTTGGAATGAAATATTTAAACGGAATCAAACGAGTCTTAAGTTAAATTGTCACTGTTTTCATAATACAAAGCATGCATTTATATTAGAAGATATAGAAAAATTAGCTATGTTATTTTAAATGTTATTAATTTGGTTTGCTAAATTTCAGTTTGTTTTAGTTTCAAACACTAATTCCCCTTCTATATACAGGTTTGGCCGGGAAATAGGAGGACTGAATTTTCCGCCAAAACGTGGCGAAGGAGGGGGATGCTACTTCACTGGTTGCGTTGTGGGAGATCTTAGCTACCAGCGCACCAGCGCAGTCGGTTTTCAATCCTTTACAGATTGTAGGTCGAGTTTAAAGTGAACCCCTTTCAAGATACCTTGTCGTCTCCACAATAAATCTTTTGTTAGAACAACGTTAAACGGTAAAGTGTTGCATCAAACTGTGTAAAACTGCCTGTGAGACACATGGCATGATCGGTACTCCTTATGGGAATGATATCTTGGGTCAATTATGCGTTTTTTAATGGCACAAAGTGTTTCGGGAGGGAAGGGAGCAAGCTGAAGATGAGCAAAATCAGGACGCTTTCAACGGCAAAATGTGAGAAAGTCTTAGTTAAAGTGAGAAATCATTTGAACTCTAACCGATTCAAA
This sequence comes from Stegodyphus mimosarum, assembly GCA_000611955.2. Classification (NCBI taxonomy): domain Eukaryota; kingdom Metazoa; phylum Arthropoda; class Arachnida; order Araneae; family Eresidae; genus Stegodyphus; species Stegodyphus mimosarum. The sequence goes on from KK120345.1 coordinate 161,897, forward strand.
TAAGGACTTCAGAAAACGAATCGCCCATGTCTGTCGAGTAATCGCTGGATTATGGAAATTGCATGACGATAATGTGCTGAGTCACACCGCCTTTGCTGTCATGGTCTTCCTGACCAAACGTGGCATCCAATAGCTTCCCCAGCCACTCTACAGCCCAAATATCCTCCTTCAGCCTCCTTCCTCTTCCCGCGACTGAAACGGGTCATGAAAGGACGGACCACGACTCGGTCCAGGCCATTCAAGAGGCCGAAATGAGGAAGCTGAAGAGAATTACAGTTCCTGCGTTCCAGAGAACCTTCATAATTGGCAGAGTCGATGAAAACGCTGTGTCAATGCAGAAGAGATATATTTTGAAAACTATTTAGCCGATATTTCAAAATTGTGAATAAAGTTTACTTTTTATAAATTCAGGCCTATTACTTTCCAGAGAAACTCTGTAAATAAAGGTGCTCTCAGATGATTTTAAATGTAAGCAGAAAATATACATCTGCAATATAAAACGCTCTCTTATTAATAATGTATTGATTGTTTATGACTACGTAACAAATTGATAAAGAAAGTGGAACAAGCACTTAAATAATGTGTAAATGATTCTTTGAAAGGGAAGTAGTAAGTGCTTACTTCCCATTTTCTCATTTTTAATCACATTATCATCTTGAAAAATAAGTTAATATTATCGCATTAAAATTAAGATTTACCAACTGATGTAATTGGCAACTTGATAAGAATTATGACACACCATAGCCAAAATGTGTTCCCAAACTAACGGGAATATTTTTAGAGTAATCTAAAACTTGTATCTAAGTAACAATGCATATCACTCGTTCAAAAAATTAAATGCTAAAATTATCTACATGAAAGCAACTATGAGAGATTTGAACTTACACTTCGAAAAATATACGAAAACTGTCCCGAAAGTAAGAGTATTTAACGATTTTTATGAAGCAGAAGTCTGTATTCTCAGATATTTTAATTTTTTATAGAAACTTTTCAACTCAATTACGGTTTTTTGTTTAGCAAAAATGCTAAATATGTATAGTTAATTTTTAATGACTTGGCTAGTTTTAGTCGGTATTTATCAAGCAATTTATACTTTAGTTTCGTGAGCAATACGAGATGATTGAAAATTCAATAAACTTTAAAGAATTATATTGCAGTAAGTTTAACTTGCATCGTAGCACTGTTAAAGAAGAAATTACATTTTAAACCAATTTAAAGTGATTTATTTGTCTAATTTTTAATTGTATTTTTCGGATCCTGTTGTATCTCGTAAAATAACATTTAACATAAAAGCATCATAATAAATGCTGCAGACACCGTGCGTTAACAAAGTTAAAAATTGTAAGATATGTGTCTTAATAAAATCTGTATTTCTGTAAGAAGCACGTATTGTTTCCGACGCTTAACGTTCTTCATAATGCAATATATCTGGATAATTTCTGTATAACAATGACTTAAAGCCACTGTATAATGACAAGATCTCAAGGTTTGAAGTCTAGACATGTTGGATAAACTTTCATATTCAAAGCTAAAGCTTAATGATTCATTCTTATCTCATACGAAAATGGGCTCATCAAGAGGTAATCCATCCTCTTTAATGAGAAAATAAAAAAGAGTTATGTATAAAATAATCTTTTATTGAAATCTCGAAAAATAATAATGAACTATAATTAGAACAAAAAATGTCTCATAACTTCATCAGAGCAAGAGGCTTAATAATTCTTTTTACGTAAGTAATCTACAGTTTTATATCACAAACAAAAGCGTGAATGCGTAAATAATAAAATCTATTAATCTAATGGCGCCTCGCGCTTTTATTATTCTTGAAGTAAAATTACAAATGAATTCCATAAAAGTAATTATATAATCTGTTTCAACAATGAAACTATTTTTAACTTATTTTTCTACTTTTATTTCATTAACTATTTTATAAGATTTAAATATAAAATTATTGTATAAAAGTTTTATATACAATGTACGTCCAGAAAGTAAGTTCCGTTTGGTAATAAAAGTAAATTGTGTACAGCTACAGAAAAGTTATTTATTGCACAAAATTCAACAACTCTTAAACTACTTTTCCACATAACTGCCGAAATATTGCAGGCATTTGTCATAGCGTGGCACAAGTTTTTGTATACCTTCTTCATAGAAATTTGCCGCCTGTGTCTTCAACCAGTTGGAAACAGTTTCTTTCAGCTCGTCGTCATTGTTAAAGTGTTGACCGCCAAGGAAAGACTTAAGATGTAAGAACAGATGAAAGTCGCTAGGAGCGAGGTCAGGGCTGTACGGAGGATGGTCAAACACGTCCCAGCCAAATCCCTGTAGGAGGTTTTTCGTCACATTTGCAGTGTGTGGTCGTGCGTTGTCGTGAAGAAAAACAACACCTTTTGACAGCAATCCTCGGCGCTTATTCTGAATTGCACGGCGCAATTTCCGAAGTGTCTCGCAATAAGCATCTGCTCTGATTGTTTGACCACGCGGTAAGAAATTAATGAGTAAGATGCCTTTCCAGTCCCAGAACACTGTGCACATCATTTTTCGAGGTGTCAAGATTTGCTTCGGCTTAACCTTTGCTGGGGATGAAGTGTGCCTCCATTCCATTGATTGCCGCTTACTTTCAGGGGTGTCGTAAGAAACCCAAGTTTCATCTCCTGTGACTATCTGTGTCAGAAATTCTTCACCGCTTTCAGCATAACGGGTCAAAAACTGAAGTGCACTACCCATCCGTTTTGTTTTGTGTTGCTCAGTAAGAATCTTTGGTACCCAACGTGAGCAAAGTTTACGAAATTTCAGTTTTTCGGTAACAATTTCATGCATTAGTGATCGTGAAATTTGGGGAAATTCCATAGCGAGAGCACTAATTGTAAACCTTCGGTTTTCATGGATCTTGTCATCAATCGCGTGAACCAGTTCTTCTGTAACCAAAGATGGACGCCCACTTCGTTCTTCATCGTGCGCATCACTACGTCCGTCATTGAACTTTCGGACCCATCTTCTCACCTTTGAATCACTCATCGCTTTTGGTCCGTAAACATCGCAAATTTGCCGATAAATTTCACTAGGTTTCACTTTCCTCGCATTCAGAAAACGAATCACAGATCTGATTTCACAAGCGGCGGGATTTTCAATCAACACCGACATTGTAAACAAGCACAACAAAGCGTACGTGACTGACAGCGATCTCCAAATGGCGCGCGTTTCTTCTCCTTGATACAGAGCGTCTACTGCGCATGTGCGGAACTGCGATCGTAGAGCTGCAGCGGAGATAAATTGAAACGGAACTTACTTTCTGGACGTGCCTCGTATATTTATATTTTCGCCTTTTTAATTTAAATAGCACATTATCACTCAAATTATTCAATTTAAAAATCATTTTTCAACAATGAGTAATCAATCTCTTATTTCCAACAATCCTGCCATGTCAAATAATCGAAGCAATTCTGCGATTTTGGCAAACGACCAGAAAATACGTTAAAACTCTCATGTAAAATTCATTTAAAAGATAATTTAAGCTTTATCAGATGATGCAAACAGCAAATTTTGAAAGTTTTATTTTCCACATGAAATGAAGAACACTCCAGTAACAAATGTTTAAAAATGTAAGACAAATTTTTAAAATATCTCTTCCAGTGTGTGTCCAAAATGTGAACTCTACAGTATATCAGGAAATAGTTTAAAAATCTGTGTCAAAATTTTAACCATGGTGATAAGCCGGATGAAAGAATTAAATGAAACTTACGAAAATGCAGATAATTAAAAAAATCCCCGAGAGTGGGCTAATTAGTCAATTATTTAATTTTTTTATCATTCTTGTTTTAAAAGTGGGTGAAAACGTCCATTCACAACCTTTAAAAATGCTGAATCTTTAGAACAAATACATTTTTGAATGCCATCATAATTTTAAAATCCTATAAAAGAACAGAATATTGCATACCATACAAAATTTATAAAATCATTTTTTAAAATGAAATGGTATATGTGTAAATTTATAGCATCAGAAAAATCATAAACAATGAGGTAGGTTTCGATATAATGTAGTAGCATCGTAACTTTTTAATTATTTTCTTCAGGAAGAACAATTCTGTGAATTCTGTGTCACACTAAAATATCTTTTAAAAAACACACAAAATCGCCAGTTAATGTGTTTTTATCAATCTTGTTTTAAACGGAGGCACAGAATTTGCTTTATAATCTTTGAAAACGAAATAAATGTAACTAATATACGTTTAGATGTTAAATTTTAAAATCATAAGAGGAAAATAATCCAAAACATTTAGCTGTTTTTAAACTTCTCCCAAAATTAGAAGTGATTTTAAAAATTTAATATAAGTTATAGTGTACATCCATCTCCTTCTTCTCATAACTTCGCGGCTCGACGCGTAACCGAGAGGTCCGTGGTTCGGTTCCAGGTGAAGGCGTTGCTCATTTTTCCTTCTTCTGAATAAACCTGATGACTTTAGAAAGTATTATTTAAAAGATTCTTTCCTGTAATGATGTAAGCAGCAAATTCCTGGGGTATTTAATTTATTCAATAAAGATGAATACAAAATATAATTTCAACAAATCGATGACGAGCATATTGAGTAAACTGATGAGAAATCTCTGAAAAATCCAGTACCTTGCTTTTCTTCCAGCCTCAGACTAATGTTGTTTTGACAGATCAGTATCATAATGCTGCTTTTTGAAGAAAATAATTCAAAAAGAAATTCATTCAGGAATTCAGCTTATGGAAGAATGTGCAATGAGTAGAACATCATGCTTTTGAGCGAGTTTGCAAAAAAGACTTACGTATTTACTTAAAAACAAAAATTTTCAGCTATATGCGTTTTATGCTAGTTATATTAAAATAAGTTCTAAATTGAGTGTATTGAATTTATTGACATTTACTAATATTTGTAAGTTATATTAAAGATTATCCTCTACATATTCTTTCCTTAGTTGGACAGAACTTGTTCAATGTGCCCCTACGCTCGCCGGCAGGCACAGAGGAAACCAGAGAGGGTGTCACCGAACCAAGCGAAGGCAGGAAGTGTGCAGCGATTTAAGAACATGCTCGGAAAATTTGGTTACCTAAATATTTTTTAAAAAATACACATGTTCACTTTATTCTTCCAATACCACAGTCATGCATCTTTACAGGAGTTATAAAAATCATGTCAATTGACCATTCACGTATGCTGGTCCAAGTTATATGTAGCTCCGTTTCTTGTTCGAAGAGAACATACAAAATGAAAATTGCAAATTATCAGCTTAAAATTCTAAAATCGTGATTACAAGTCTCTATCTGTAATGGCATCTAGGATGTAAAAGTATCACATCATGTGCTAAGGCAAATGTTAATGCAAATTTTGTCAGCTTCCATATTATAAAAGCTTTCAAAATGCCCAAACATTTTTTTTCATTCGAATCAAACATAAAACCTTGTTTGCAAGGACTTTCCGTTTTTTAGTCTTGTGAAGTGGGAGGTAGTCAGTGATATCTGAGACTAGACAAGTCTCACTGACCAACGGATTAGAAGAATGTGCAATGAAAACATCATGCTAATGAAGATTCCAATGCGCTCTAGCTGAAATGTATGCTTGACAACAGGGAAGCATGCTGGCATTTCTTTTCGGTAGTCGTTCTGTATGTTAAATCGAGACCCAACCGTAAACAGTACGTGGCCCAAACCCTCTGGTGCGCAACTGTTCTGGTGCCCAACTTCATATTCACGGGTTGAACGCTCTGACTTGCGATGGGGACAAAGGAACACAAACAACAGATCATCGGGCCTACACCTTCATGCAGTACATGTGATATAGTTTAGTGGGATGTGGTCCATCCTGCCTCAGAAGAGAGATGCAACGCCAGCTGCCGTGCTATTAATCTACGACTTCTTGCACATAACAACAGGAGGCGATCATCTGCCGTTGTGCTAATCCTCTAGCGTTGAGAACCACGTCTTCTACAGGATTTTTGAACCCTTTGTTAATGATTCCATAGCTTACTGATGACACTATGATGCCCATTCTGGTCTTTTACAGCATCAAATTGTGTTGCAGAAGCTTCCAACATCCCGACAGACCTCTAACCTCTTCTGGTAATTTTGGTTGCTATTTGCGTTCGCCGATGCAACCTCTATCTCATATGTAAATTGTATGCTTTAACTCGCCTTTTCGCATTCGTATCTTTCATTTTAGTGTTTGTTCCTTATGTTTGAGCGCGAGTGTAGTACAATTAGAAGTATCGAAAAAGTATCGAAGAATGATGCGGATTTTCAATCGTTTATATGTAGCTGAGTGATAATAGATCATACATATCTTAGCAGTCAATATGTGGCAGAACATATCCCCGTGATATAAAGATTAGATAAAAACTTGCTTCTTAGGTAGTATAGGTAGTACCAACGAGAAAGTGCGTTGATGCATTTTAAATATAAACGAATTCTTTAACCCCTTAACTGCCGCGGAAAACATACAAGATTCACTCTCCAGTGCCACCATTTTTTTACACAGGCACAGGCGGTTATGCGATCTATTAGGGGAAAAATAAGTGCAAGTTTTCTCCCTTCTTTGAAATAGTATCCTCCTTCGCATACTCGTCAAGGTCATTGTGGTGTTGCATTCTAAAGCTTCGCGAATAATTTTACTGGTAACAGCGCAAACAAATGATAGCATTTCGGAAGGGCGTATATATACGCCCGGGGAAGTTAAGGGGTTAATAAAGATACTTGGATTATTTTCCAAAATATCGAAAAATAAATTAAATATAAGCAAAACTCTTTAATTATATAACAGTTGTCAATTAGTGTGTGAATATATAACATTCTCAAGTTAAAAACCAAACAATTTAAAACTTTAATAACGTATTTTGCATATACATATAATCTTTAGTAAATACAAGAATAATTGGCAGGTAATTAGAGAGTATGTAAATAAACTCACTGATATATATTCAGACATTCATTCTTCAAAGTGTGTGTTACATTTGTGATTGTTTTTCTCAAGAAAATAATCTTCATAAGTCTATTAAAATATTTCTTTTCAACATTTACAAATATAATGAAAATGTAAATGTATAATGTAAATGCTGAAATGTAACTACATTTTCCACTGTCTTTTGTAATTTGACTACTATTTCTTTTATTGTAAGCATTCTTTTCTGTAATAGCTTTGTCCCAATTATTTTTTGTATGTTTGAAAGTTATCTTCTGCCTTTTTAATGTGTGGTTTATTTTATTTTTGGAAAGCACCTAAAGCTATCAATCGGAAGGTTCAAAGTTCGAGTCCTAGCGAAAGCGCTGCACATTTTTCACAACGTAAAAATTTTATCTTTTAATACCGTTGTCTGTTGTTTGTTATTAATTTGCGAATACTATGACGCTTCCCAAATCATTGACACGGTCTCGATCGAAAACTCTCAGGAGAGGCAGAAATGTTGAAAGATGAGTTCCGTTTTTCTTATCCAACAGCCACACGATTTGAAACTACAAAAGCAAATTTTAAGCGATCCTTCTGTGTGTAGGTATGATAATCAAAGATATTCAAATATTACTTCGGAATGAATCTCATGTATGGAGACTTGAGTGTAACTTCGTAAGCAATTAGACAGAAGTTTACACTGTAATAATAACCATTTATAGCACATGTCGTTGATTTTGTATAACTCGTAATTTGCCGTAACCAATTAACCCTACTCAGCCGTTAGATACCTTTCAAAAAAAAGATGAATATTTGAGTTACTGAGTACGCAAAGAATAAAACTGCTACCTAGAGCACACAGAAGAAATTAATTGCTGAGTTAAATGCACAACATTTCTGGCGGAATGAAATGAGTCGCTTAATGGTAGCAACAGAAGAAAACATAGCTAGAACCTGCCGAATTTTCTTCAGTGGATTTAAATTCTTGCTCTAATTTTTTGCTGCTGTTTTCTTTAACTTAATAATTAATGTGTTTATTGCTTCTCACTAAAGCGAGGGGTTTTAATCCGCTTTTAGTAACATTTACGTAGGAGACTGTAACGGGAAGCAACATCAGCAGCTAAATAAGGGTTTATAATAAAATGCTCTAATTAGGTTCTAATGAATTTTGCGGTATATTTAAG
>KK120345.1:170025-246610 GCA_000611955.2 Stegodyphus mimosarum
GGAATTAATATATTTTCTCGTCATATCGTTTTCAAGAAATCATTATTCAGGTCATCAGTTATCGGCTTACATTATTAAGTGTTTACCAGAGAAACGTCAAAGACCACTTTGAAAACATTAATGTAAGCTCACACGTAAGCCAAGTCATATAACTGTCAGCACATCAAAATAATTCCTCCCGATATAAATGAGATTTCAAGATAAAAGCTGCCTCATCTCTACATTAGCAGAATATTCATTTCATAAAAACGAACTCCAATTCAGAGGAAGTCCCGTAATCACATGATATATAGCAATGCATAAAGGTTTATGAACAATGCAAACATTGTGTTATTTTGTTATACCAGTTACAAGTTGATACAAATGAATTTTGCACTCTGTTCTGATGCTTTTCATTCAAACTTCAGTAGAGTAATGATCATTAGTTTAAATAATAAGCATTTTCTCTGTACAGATTTCTGTTCAATGCAGAAATATGGTACTGAATTTGATTTCAAACGTAAAAGATATCGCAGCGGAATTTCAATCTACTATTCGTTTAAGACTGTTTCTTGAAATATTCAGGATGTATTTTGGCACGAGTGAGGTTTACATAAATAACTTTGATTATTGGTGAAATTTGTCAAGCCAGATGAAACTAAATGGGAAAACATAACCTTGATTAACACAAATTTTATTTTGGCAGAAGCGCTTTCAGTGATATAAAAGTTTTAAGTGTCTAGTTGCAAATGCGGGAAGAACAACTACAACAAATAGGAAGAGAAAGCGATGTATTTTTAAAATCTCAGTCTCTTATTATCATTGCTTTTGTCTCGTACAACAGAAAAATGGAGAAGTGTTAATTGTTTGAAAGCTCTTTTAGTGCAAAAATCTACGCCGACCAATGTTGTACTAATTACTCATACTCAGCTTTAGTTGTTTTCGAATTCGTCATCTCTGAAATGCATAAGTTGCTTGCACAATGCTCCCGGAAAATCATTGTCCACCTATATAGTTTAGATGATAAAATTTACGTGATGACTATATATTTATGATTTGTGTTAACTTTATTATGGACTACAAATCGAGCAATATGTTAATGAAATTATGTACCGCAAATGGCCTACAGATCCACGCTCACTTCGCAGTGTTCTATTCAAATGCTAAATTTAGTTGTTATGCCCATTTTTGTAGTTATAATGAAGGTTATTAATCAACAATATCGTCAAAAACTTTTCGGAAAATGCACGATATTTCTCACCAATAATTATTACGAAAGAGTTTTACTTTGAAATAATATATGTAATACCCAAAGAGGAGTCAGGATCGGAAAGCTGCATTAACAGAGAAGTATTTGCAGGAAGATCTGAAAATTCATACACATTTGCCACACATGCACACATGCTTCAGTCTAAAGGCCGAGGCCAATCAGACGAGCCGGTAAGGGATGTGATTTACCATTTAAAGAAAAAATAAGTACTCCAGCAATCTTTCCAACTGATATTAGTACACATGTCTTGCTTTTAAGAGAAATGAAAGAAGATATTAGTTGTTTGCAAGCTATCTGTCACTAAATCCTTTCACTCTCAAAGCGTTGACTGATCCAATTCTGCCCTTCCTCTGATATCATCTTCATCCATAGCGATTAGATGACTTAAAATGTAACAGAAATATTACAAGTACGTATCTAATCAGTTTGCAAGATGTACATAGAAAGCAAATACACAGAGCGCTCTGAAATTCTGCAAGTGGGGATTGCAAAAAATGTATTTTCGCGTAATGCAGACAATTGTCCATAATTAACTTTGAAATGTTTGCTAGCAAATTAATAATATAGACAACACCTGATTACAATTTATGCATTAATATTCTTCGGAAAGTTACTTGTGATTATTAAGCTTTTGGTAGATTATTAATAAATATTTTAGGATTCAATATTGCAGGCAACCACCAAACCACGAGTCCCATCAACTTAGTTACAGTGTCTAATAGTTTAATGGTTTAGTTATTTTCCAATGTTCATTTTTTTTGTACCCCTGTCGTCCGATTGAGAAACAACATACGATATGCTGGAAATTGTTCAAGTCGCTTTTATACTAGATAATCACATAATGATGCCAAAGCAGAATTTCGAGAATAAAACGCTCATTCAAACCAAAATTTACAGCAAACTAGAAATTATAATGTAAATATAATATCCATGTTATAAATAATCGCATAATTCAGGGTTTTAAAAACCTTTTTTTTACCTTTCGGTTATTTTAATATGTTCCTTTTAATATATTTTAAAGTAAAATGCTTTTAAATGCTGGCAAATTAACGAAATTTAATATTTACTATTTTTTTTAATTATGAAAGTAGCAAAAACACATTCAAAGAAGTAAAACAATAAAAAATTGTTAATAAGAAGTGTGATGCTGTTTCTTGTTAACTGGCTCTACAGAAATAGATGACAACTTTACTCTTAAATCTGGTTTAGGATCTAATCGGTTATGTTTAAATTTCATAGAAGTACAGGTAGCAAGTGGTGAGTAGGCTGTTTCACATTAGAAGGCTGTTCAAGAAGTCTGTAGTGGAGGTTGTTTATTTTTGTCACAACACTTAAGTGTAGCAAACGACAGTCAAAGCTTAATTGCCGAAAATGGATATTCTTGATGACAGACAGCACAGCCAAAAATCTATCAGAGGATCTTTAAACGCTGCGTCACAAGACAGTTCAATTATGGATTCCATATCTGATTTCAGTAATTTTGTGTTTGATTCCATATTAGTTGTAAAAGGTTTTCTTATCCACGCTTTGTTACTATGAAATAGAGTAAAATATTCTTTCAGATTTGTCCATAGTACTGTCAGATCATGGTTTCTTTCCACCTTCCTTAAATTTTATCTGGCAAGGAATTAATTTTGTATTCATTTTACCCTTCAGTTAGTTTCATAAAATTATTATAATACCATGTTTCAACACGAAAGGTTCCCAAACTGAGATTTTCATTGCAACTGTCATCTTTACTTGCATATCAATATACCTACATTGTTGTGTATTAACAAAAGATTTCGTTCATTTAACAAATCAAAAGTATCACAAACGTAGCATAACTTTAGCAACCGATTAACCTCACGGAAATTATTTTTAATTGAAATAATGCATCTTTGGCTATTGCGGGATATTGATTTAAAAACATTGCAACTTCTTCTTTCATTTCGAAGCGCCTCTTCGAAACATTCAGTCTCGATAGACATAAGTCCTAAAATATAGTCTAAGTTATGTTAAGCGCAAAGCACTAAGTTTACTCAAAGTTTATTTTCAATTAGGTTCGATCAGTGAAGGTTTTTGTCTAATATTTATTATTATTATTAGCCTGAGAATATACGCATTAAGCAGTTAGTCCAGGTTCGGTATTGGTAACATTATAAAATATTGTTAAATTGTAACGTAAAATGTTCTGATCGACATGAGCCCACCTAGTTCACTGCTGAACTTTATCATTTATGACATAAACCATATGACAGCTAATTTGCCAGCTAGCCACTAGCAAGTAACCTAACTAGTATTTGAACTCATAGGACAATTAAAGTAGCTACTAATTTGGATACTCATCTCTGATATTGAATGGAGAAGCGAAAAACATTTAAATACCTCCTCTATATGCATCTATAAGAAGCAACCTTCCCATTGGGCAGAAAAAAATTACACGTTGCATGATTTGACCTCTCTCGAAGCGGTTTATTGCAATAGCAAAGACATGAAGTTGGATTATCCGGTCCTCACCTCAATGCCGAGGTATCACCGGAGAATAGCAAAGACATGCACTACCGAAAGTCCTGACTCTAAAAAGCATAATATTCACCAAATGGATTCATGATTCCAAACTCTGGCCAAGCTGGGCGACGCATCAGTCTCTTAAAACGTCGGTTTATACAGTATCTTACATGGTATCTTGAAAGTACATTGGGCATTTTGTCTTTCTAAAGAAACCAGAGGCAGCCAAGATTATGCCAGAGTAAGATCCGCCACTTAGATGATTAGAACCCTTTGGGTACGACCGCCACTTGGAGGATTAGAACCCTTTTTGTACGACACATTCCCAGTATTATATGATGACTCTTCTTATTGCCTTGCATTAGATGAAGTTTGATGGAAATAATATGTCAGTTTATGTTATCCGACGCCTAGGAGAGTAGGCCATCTTCTTTAAGTAAAGACAGGAAGTAAAAGGAAAATAAGTAGATCCCTGATCGGGGCATTATTCGCCCAGTAACTAAGGCTTGTTAAGTATTAATGTTTTCGTTTCAGTCACTGCCGAGTTTTTCTATATATAATAAACAATATTTATTAATATAAATTTATATAATATTCAAAAAGTTAACATAAATTTCAACACGTATACTAAACGATGTGAAGGGAGATTAGGGAAATGAAGGTAAGGTGGTAAAAACTGAATTTCATTGTGTTCTAGTATGATCCTATCTGGTGTCAATTTATTTCAGAGCTTAAGGTTTGGTTTGTATATATTCTTATAACAGCAATGCGTTTTAGCAATTGATATAGTACAATATTGTAAATGCTACATTTTAAAGCTTGTAAGGTTCTACTGTCTATCTATTGTGTAGAATCTTGAGAAATAGTGATTGCACCGAAGAATTTGAACAAATTGAAAATTTAATGACAACGGGAACGGATGGAATGTTTTTAATTCTGAAAGAATAAAGTCTTAAAACGTTGAAAATGGAAAAGTCTAAAACATAAAAGTTGGAGACATATTTTTTGGGATTATTGACAATAGGGTAAGTTTGTTTTCTGCACAAGTAAGAATTTATATTAAGTTAAATTGCAATAAAAAGGGACTTTGTTTTAATTTATAAATTGTAAACATGGATATAAAATTATTGCAAATAGCAATAATATATATAGCTTTATTAGCCACACAGTAACGTTTTAGGCAAACTAATATAAAATGAAATCTGCAGATAAAAACTGCAGAATATGTACGTCAAACAAAAAGTAAGAACTAAAAAAAATTAAATAAATAAATGAAATTATGACTTATGTAGGTATTCGCAGTGAATGTTTAATTTAAAAAAGCAGCGAGGAATGGTGACTCTTTATATGATAAATATTTCCTAATTATAATATTCGGCTATGTTTGAAATCAGAAAAGAAGATAATTGTAATTAAATCTACAGCCAAACAGAAAATGTCTTTACTAATATTGAACATTGAAAAGATAATTCCCTTACTGAAGACGTTTTCAGGAGCATCTGAGCAGAAGAAATCTTAAAATCACGATTATTGTTCCAGCATTTCTGAGAAGCTCACTTAAAATGATATTTTAAAGTGTACATTTCAGGCATGAAAGTAGAGCATACGTAGTTGGTTTTCATCATTTATATGTAATCTGCTGCAATGTTTACCATATACTTAGTTCGCTAAGAAAAAACGCATTTTAATGCAAGGTTAATCCATTTCAAGCACGCTGAAAATTAAAATAAAATAATCTAGTTACTGAATGTTATTTTAATCCTGCTTTTAACATGGTACATTACCATTCTTAGAGAAATGGAATATTGAGACTGAGAAGCATAAGCCAACTTGATGTAAGCCTAAGGTTTGTTTAATAAATTTAAGTTATTTCTGTTTGAATCTTTCATCTTTCATTTCAAATAAATATATTAGATCGTTTTAATGATAACAATAAAGTAGTTGGAAGAACAATCTAGCGTCTTAAATAAGTAATGAACTGTGATAAAAGTTAGCTGCATGTATTTGCGATATGTAGTTTAAACATACGCAAAAGAGAATTAAACAATGATAAGCTTTGTGTGTAGAAAATTCAAGTACAAACATTTTTCTAAATTTTTAAAATAAAACTTTTAGGGATTTTCCTTTACAAATTCGCTTAAAATTGTTACTGTAATGATGAAGATTCAATAGTTTATAGATAGCAATAATTATCTGTAAATATCTATTAGATGTCTTTGCGTACTCTCTCCCGGAACCGAGCCATTAGTTGAGATAATTTTCTCAACTCTCAGCTTGAAAAATAAAGCGAAAGTTGTGCGAATATTTCTAACCACTTTATGTTTGAGCTTATATCGCAATACGCGACGAATATTATAAATATAAAATTATGTTTAAGCTATCATTTCTTTCAGTTAATATTTTGCAGCAAACCATTTATAATCTCTGGTTCCTTATTTATTCCTTACTGGAATAAACAGAAACTTATATTCAGAAATGCTGCTGCCAGTAACTAAAGGCTTCTTCAAAAATTCTGTAAAAGCTTAATAACACAATCAAGATAATTTATCATATACTTTACTGGGAATGCTTTGAATGTTTTTAATATTTCTCGGTATTGCTTACAATGTTTCAGCAATATACTTAAATAATTGTTTTTAGTATTTTCAAATGATGTAGCAATCTGTGACAAATGCAAATGCAAGCCTACGATATTGCTCAGGGAAAGTGCTTCACTTTTTCTCGAATAGCTTTCTTCTTAGTTTTGGAAAGACAGATTCAAATCTTCCACAAATGTATGCAATAAATTCAGGAAAAATCGCTAGAGAATGTCATTTTGCATCTGCCATGTGAAAGAGTCTCAACAGCAATATCCTGAATTGCGATGTCATCTCCTTATTGCTAAAAGTACGAGTGAATTCGAGATACTTTCATAACGACCGTGGAGGACATTTTCTGATGTATATATTCCGACGCCTCCAAGAAGTAATACCTTCCTCTGATACCTTATCGTCTTTACGGCACGTACTCTCTGCTGGAGCACAGCAGGATATGAGAATCGAAAGTTTTCTCTTTATCCTGATGAGACATTAGGGAATCAGTCGCTTGTCCGCTTATAAAATAAGGTGATCGTTTTGACCACCGGAGTGATAATAGTTTCCCTTTGCAATTTTAAATAGTTATATTTGAGCAACAGTTATACGTTTTCTAGTGCATAATATAATCCTCTTGATCCCTATTCCTTAGAAAGGATTGTATTGTAAACATTTGATATTATCAAATAAGAGTGTGAGGGATTTCAATGAACTCATAGTGAAATTATGAACTAAATAACGATTATTATCTCGAAAGACAATCACTTTGAACTTCTTATTCAATTCCACAAAATAATCTATATAGAGAAATTATTAGTATAAGAATTTTCTCACCATCAAAGCATGGAAAACGTAAATAGTGGCAACCTGTTGATTGAAATGGTTCTGACGCTCCTAACTAGAAATTGTTCTGATTAAGTATACAGATGTTAATTTAAACTTATAATAAAATGCATTTTAAATAAAGTTTATACTTATGGACAAGCAAGCTTGTACGTTATGCACGTAAGCTTCTGAAGCAGGAATCATGGAAAATGAGCAATGCCCTTTCCCAGACTTGAACTTCGTACATTTCGAATACGCGCCGAGTTTGCTGACCATTACATCACGAAAGCATGCTAAGAAGGCGGGAGAAATACCTTATACATTCCCCCTTTCAAAGAGCGACTGTGGATTACGAAGCCCAATCGCCACATCCTGGTGGTGGAGAATCATTATCCTTCGCTAGGACTCGAACCACGGACCTCTCAAATACACGTCTAGCGTCCTGACCGTTACACCAAGAAGGCATGTTAAGAAGGCGGTATAAATATCTTAAAAGCGTTCAATAATCAGTTCAGTACATCTAGACATATCAAAAGGGTTCCTTAGACGTATTTTTAAAATTAAATAATTAGTAAAATAATATTAAGTATCCCGAAAAAAAAGCTAAAGACTTATTTCATACTAATATATAATGTGTAAATGACCTATTTCTCAGTGTAACAGGCCATTTACACAACAAATACTATAGAAGCAAATACAATCCGGCATAATTTTCGTAACATGCTCTGATTCATGTTTTTAATATTACACGACTTACATAATATTTACATTCCGAAGTTAATGGTCCCTTGTCCGAATACAAAATGCATTATTGATTTTAAATATTTTGTCAATAATTGCGTAATTAAATAATAATCATTGCGTGGTAATTATAAGAAAACCGCATTGTTTACAATATCGAGTCTGGTTCTTTATTTTTTATTTATTTTTTTTTCAGGTTCATTTGGTTTACAGATGAATTTATTTCAAAATCACTCCCAATTTATAAATGGATATTAGTTAATTTTATTCGTTGAAAACATGTGCAAAAAAGTTCCTTTCTATCATTAATCTATGTCCTTTTATTTAGAGTGACTGAAAATCATACCTGTATTAAGTTTGGCCTGAATCATGATTCTTGTGCTATATCGACCATGTCCTGCTTTAAAGTTTTTGAGAACACGCTCGTTATTGCATTGAATGCATTAGTAATAATTACTTAAAGTTATAAAATATATTAAACTGGCAAAGATTTTAAATTAAACTCTCTTATTATGCATTTAACTAACATAAATCTGTCATTTTCAAGAACAAAATCATATTGCTTTTGCTTTTGGTTTTCAACAAGCAAGCAAGTTACTTGAAGAACTAAAGCAGGAATATGCGAGTTTCACAATTAAACAAGTAATTAAATAAAGAAAATAAAATTATTGATTCATTCTCTTTAATAAATCCCCACTGCAATCAAATAATACATTCCCTGAATATTAAATATTTCGAGAGTTTTCAATTATACGTAAAACTTCGAGTAATTTGAACCATTGAGGATTATTTGAAATACATGTACAGCTGGATCTGAGTGGGAAGTTTTTGAAATCTCGTTTGTTGATTTGACCTCTCAATTTCAGGTGGAAGATTTTGTGAATTTTTCTCCCCAAGGTTTCCTGAAAGGTATCTTACACATGGCGCCCTTAACCTCTATATTACAAGACTTTCACCAGAAAACTTTCACAGGTGACAGGTGAGAGCAGGGTTCGGACACGCGGGCAATTTTCACTGACTATTCGGTATTGCCAGATCAGGCAAATGTCCAGAAAAACAACATTGCCAAACAGGGGATGTTCGAGCAAATTTTTACAGGTCTGCATGTTCATAACATTTAAGCAGCTAGAGCTTCTTATGGCAAGAAATAAACTCTTGCTTCGCTTTTTCTTAATTTGCCGGCAGATAATGCATTAGCCATCTGATATACGATCATTTAATTTCTCTTCCTATCAAAAAGTATTTGAAACATTTACATATAGTAAGAAATAATATTTTTTCAAGAATATATTATATATCTCCTTCTTTACAAATAATTATTTATCTATATCAATTACAAACTCCTACCTTAGATTCAAAGTACTTTTACAATTAAACAATAGAAAATAAATGTATATGTAAAGAATTTCTTGATAACATTCACCATTTCACTTTGGCCGTATTATACATATTCCAAAACTTATGATTTCTTTTATCGTTGCAAACCTGCATTCCTATTAGTAATTCATTTTCAGATAATTTTATTTTCATAGAATAATAAGCATAATTTTACCTCTTCGAACCATGAAATTTAAAGGCTGAATTTATAAAACTAGAAATGCTTAGTATAAAATTTCCCTTGCACTTAAATAATATAAAATCAAAGGCGCCCTTTGAATTATTTTAAAGAACGAAATCATTGGGGTTTAAAAATTAAAATGAAATTGCTCGCATTCCTCTGCATTTCGATTTTAATAGCAGAAAGATGTTTGTTTATGGAAACATGAATAACAGAAATATTTGTTGGAAAACGAGAGCAACACTTACCGTAGTGATAAAATTGCAGTAAAAATCAAAGGTTGTTTAAATTTTCTAACACAACATTTCCATTTGAAATGGAAGGATGGAAAAATAAATTCAATTCAATTCAATAAGCTTATGTTAAGTTTAGAAGTAATTTACTTTTAACTTCCTACATCTTTTACTTCAGACGTTATGGACAATATATCATCCAAATACTTAAATTCTAGAATAGCAAATTAACACAAAAAAGGAGTAGAATTAATTTGAACGTTCATTCACTTAAAATTTGCACTTAAAACTAAAATATTAACAAATTCAACAAATGGTTCTTGCGAGATCACTGAGTATTAAGACACATGGCTACATAAATTTAAATAATTACAGTACAAATCGCAGACTGAATGCTTTACACAACAGCTCTTAATTACTAATACTATGAAATTGCTCCTAATTACTCGTATAAACGCAATCAAATGACAGAAATAACTCCTCGAAACCAGTGCAGCTAAGTGAAGTGTGTAAAACGAGAAAGTAATCCTTCTAGAAACCACTTAAGGTTAACTAGGAGTACATTTAGGATTTAATTCAAGGTTAAATTAATTTAAGAAATTTGTCTTTTATTAAACTTACGTCTTCTAATTCTATTCTCCTTTTTCTAGCAAATATAAATTTTTAAATGCATAAAGATCTGTATTAGAAGCAGTACGTAAGTACCCAAGAAAACAAAAGGCAAAACATAAATTAAAAAATTCAATTAACCCCGCAATTGTGTACGGCGATTGGCACTGAAAATAAATGAAATTCTATTTTGATTAGCAAGTGTTAATTTTAGTCTAATATCAACTGGCTGAAATCTTCCAGGTAGTAAAAAATGGAAAGTAAACATCAAAACGTTTGCATATGACTGAAACCAAAATTACATATTCCTTGCATGAATTAACCTTCTGTTAACAAAACTTTCAGCGAATGTGCTCAATCGTATTAATGTTAATTTTACAGTCACTTATTACGTTTTGATTTTAGCTTTATGTTTAAATTTCTTTTAAACTTTTTCTTATAATATTTTCTTAAAAATTTTAAGATATATGAAGTTAAATTTATCTTTTATTCTTTTAATGTCAACAGTTAGGCATCAATGTATATATCAAACTATATATCATATTCAATTTCATGATAATCCCGACAAAATGAAATACATATTCTTAGAATTAATAAGATTTTCTTTCATTTTAGAATTATACATTGTTTGTAACTGAGACATACACAAGGATAAATATCTGTTTACTTGAAAGCAAACTTTTATTAGATATTTAGTTATTTCATGATATGAAAAGGAATTACTTACAGATTTTGTAACGTGAAAATTTAATTTTCAGTAATCATAGAATTAAGATGTTTTTACTTGATTGATAATTAAATGTTTTCTAACTCAAAAGGAACGAAAAATTTGTAAGATGTAGGAAGATCAATATATATACCGAAAAATGGAGAAACTTCATATTTTAGTAATGGAGCACTTGTATAATCGAGACCTGTATAATTGACAAGAGTACCTTAAAATTTGATTAAGTTTTTATTAGCAAACTAAAATTAAAAGCAAAGTCATTAAAGAATATGATAAACGTATATCTTTAGTTATATTTCTAGATATTTTCTTTGCTAAGGTTTTATCGATGTTTATTTCTTTGGTTTTAGTAGTACACCTTTTGTAAAATCCTTTTCTTATAACAACATTTGTTATCACTTCATTTTTACTTGAATTTGATAGCATAGTAAGTTTATCATTAAAAGGGGTGTTGGAAGTCAAAAATCTCCAAAAAATGATGATTTCGGATTTTTGCATTTTTAAGTTCTCTACACTTTCAGCTTTCCAAAAAGACCATAATTTAATCTCTATGAAAATTAGAACTGTAAAAAATCTAGTTTTAATTTATCATCAAACGCTTTGGTCAATGAGGATATTTACAGAAAAATGCGTTTGTCTCCGAATGTGATTTTTTATACTCGATGTACCTTTACTCAGGAACTACTGTTGAAAGGTGTGTAAAATTTTTATGACTTATTTATTATGTTCCATTATGTTTCCTAATATTTACTGAAATGATAAATCACAAAAACTAAAATTTTTGTGATAAACTAAGACAAAACATTTTCACATTTTTTTTTTTTTTTGTGAGAAAAGTGCTAAATTTTACAATGCCTAATAAAATATTCTGTAAATTACTCTAAAACTCAATATGTTTCAAAAGCTTATTTCAGTATAATTAGATAGGTGTACTTTAATTACACAAAAAATTTCAAGCATGTATCTACAGCAGATTTTGAGAAAAGGTACATTGAAAATGGTCAATTTAACATTGTCGGTTTAGGGAGTTCCGACTCCCATTTAAATCACTTGTGACAAAAGAGTATTTTTTACCTTTCCTTTAAAGAAATTGACAAAAACTGTTTAAACAGTTTTTAAATTTTTTTATTGTGTAGCAAAGCAGGAAAATGTGCATGAATCAATTTAAATATCCTAACTAATATTATAAATGCGAATTGTGAGTTTGTTTGTGCGTTTTTTTTGTTACACTTTCATGCTTTATTTACTTAAACCATCATCATGAAATTTTCAAGAAACATTTTTGATATATTAGAAACGGTTATAGGCTATAAAATGTAACTTATCTGTTGAAACTTAAAATATATAATTGGTTTTATAGCTTAAAATGATTGTCGTTGTATAAACATTAAATGTTGAAAGGTTCTTAACGATAAGTTAAGCTATGTAAAAGTTTGTCTGCGTTCGCAGGTGCGTAGCCTAAACCACGCAAACATATAAATCGGATTTTAAAATTATGTAGAATAGGGTCTTAGCGACATCAATATGGATTTCTTTTTATTTCAATGAAGAAGGGTAGTATTTACTGAAATTTTACGTGGAGTGTGTTTTTAACTTAAAAAACAAGTAATAGTAACTAAAATTTTATCGTGATTATCCTGTTCAGGCAATAAGAAAAAAAATAAATTTTTTTTTCCTTTTCTTTTCAATAGTCTTTGAAACTCATTTAAGGACATCAACGCAAGCGAAGCCACAGGTAAAAGCTAGTACCCTATAAAGCGAAATGCTTCATATATATTAATGAAATACAACAGTTACATATGTCGTACAAAATATCACGTTTACTTATACCAAAATTAAGAGAATTTGTACGAAAAAAAGGTAATTGTTCAGTTCAAAGTTATAACTAAAATCGACGTTAACAAACTATAATTTTCATAGCGTCTTTAAATACAGAATGTCGTTAGCATAATTAAAGTTTTTGATAGCATAATTCTGTACTTAAAGTGTTGTTGTTGTGACTTATCTCACCTATCTGACAGTAACATCAGAACAAGCCCGCGAAATTCATCGTGGCAAGAAGGGCAAGACTGCGAGTGCCGTTGGCAAGAACCTTGAGCACCAGACAGGTGAGAGTACGACTTTGCTCAGTTCCGCCCATAATTTTGATAGAGAGCACCCCGGGGACAAGATTCCGAGAATCTCCTACTCCTCTTCCCCTACCCCCAAAGAGGCACTGTAAGAGGCACTCTAACAGTACCTCCATGCCGCATAGACACTACGCATTCACAAACATCCATGCTTTCTCCCGGATTAGATCCCGGGCCATTCGGTACGGCAGTCAGAGTCACTAACCATTATCCCGGTTGGTCGGCATATTTAAAATTATTGTTTTGACTAAATCCTAACAAAGTATAATTTCAATCCGTAATTTAAAAAAAATCGTCCGCAAAATAAAAAGTATAAATTTTCATTTCAAAACGTTTACCATATAGCTTACATTTTTTTCATCATCAGTATTCCCACTTATTTCTAAACACAACTTTACTTGAACTTTAAATTAAATTTTGTTAATTAGCTAAGCAATCTTATTCATTTGATGTTTTAACAACTATCTTACTTAACCTACTCTAATGCCCTATTCAAAGGTTATCTTTAACATATCCTTCCAAGATCATTGCCTAGATTTCTCGGTTTCTCATTATTTAATTTAATTTCGTTCTACACCTCGCTTAATTACTTAAGTAATCTATAGAAAGACGATAATGGTGTTCAACAAAACGTAGGAAAGCATCCAAAATATTAATTTCTTTGAAATTTGATGTACATTATGTGCTGTATACAAAACTTTAATTAATGGTATTTGTCAACGGTATTTAATTTGTTTCGGGATTTTGCAATCTTCGTTGTTCATCAGCATAGATCCTTTAAAAGAGTATTAAAATCCGGTCTATTTGTTTCTTTTTAGTCCATTAACATATTTTTTCATTTACAAATCAAAATGGAAATCCAGAAGAGACAACTAAAATCTTACAATTAAATTTTGCATTTTAAATTACTAGAATCAGAACTAAATTGTATCAGATTTGCATATGATTGTAGCAGTATACGATTTGCTCAAATTAGCATAGTTTTCCTTGTAAATGAAATAGGACTCTTAAACGTCCATTTTATTCCCTTCATTTTTATCTATTTAAAATTGTTATTATTATTTTCGTAGTACATTAATGAACCAGAGAATTTAGAGCTAAAATTTTCAAAACGCTTTATTTATGTGTGTATCCACAGCTAAACGTCCTGATTCTCAGAGAATTAAAAATGACGAAGTTTAGGTTTCAGTCTTTGAAGTAGAATTAGTATACTAAATAGAACTATTAGGGGAAAAACCGTAAGATTATTTTATATGGGCAAAAACTCCTGCTTATTCAAGATACTACGGCTATTGAGGTTGCCGAATTGAAGCAGCAAAACCCATCCATTGCATATGTGAGATCATATTTGACCATTTTACCATTTTTCTTGACAGGCTGTGGTACGTCAGTATTTGCCCTGCTCCCCTTCATGCTCTATATTGTAAGTCCTGCTTTGGAATTTATTATCCCGAAAAAGTGGAACCTATCACTGATTGCCCTTAAATTCGATAGAGTTTTATTCAAAAACTGCTCTAAAGTAAGGATATTTTTTTTATAATTTAAAATTTTACATTAGCATTTTTCTCTTACATTTCATTGATAATCATTTGAGCTACTTCTTTAGTGCTAGCTTCTCAGGACTGCGTGTTCGGTGCATACTCTTGGCGAACTTATTCGTGAAGTCACTAAGTCCTGATCTTGAACAGGGATCTGCATGCAGCTGTATTCTGTGGTAGAAAACTGTGGTTAAGTGGTAGAAGAACTACCCGTAAGAAGGATTTCAAATCCTCTTTTATTAACCACAATTATATACAGCCACTTCCCAACTCGGGAGGAATACAGAAAATAATGACCGCACTTGAGTTTAAACTGAACAATCAAATAATTTAAACTAAAGTTAAGTAGAAATTAACTGGTCGTTGCTCACAGAGCTATAAACGCGAGGTTGGCCTCTATGCTAAATGGTGCGTAGCAAGGTTTAACTAATACTAACGCACTTAGATTTACTTCAATAAGTAATAGAGTAACAGCGCTAAGGCTTAGAATTAAAAAACTAGCTGATCAGGCGAACGTCGAACAGAGCAGCAGTGGTCTGAGACTAAAAGCTCTCTCACACTCGCTACCGTTTAAATATAAACTTGGCTCTACTTTAAATTAGCATAAAGCTGAAACGCACGCTTATTCTAACGGGAAGTTGAAATAAGAACAGATAGGAAAAGAAAATTAAAATAAAACTTTGTTAGTTGAAACTAAAACCTTACAAACTAAACATTTTTTACAAAGATTCCTGTTTCCCTACTAACGAAACAACTTAGAAATGAATTACATAAATCTACGAAGTTACGAAGCAGATGGAATAGTATGCGAATTATCTACTTCTTGAACATGTGTGATACATACATAAAATTATACATGCATAAAATTATACATGCATAAAAATATTTTTTATAATTATGGCCACTTGCAAATGTATTATCTATTTAACAGCTTACAAATAGTTAATAATAATTTGTGCGAATGTAAGCATGTATCATATTTTTAGTGTAACTTTTCTATATGAGTTCAAAAAATGAACAGTACTTATTGAAAATTTCTAAATAAATTATATTTACTTAGAAAGTTTCGAAAAGTATTTTTAATTGTTAAATTTTAATTAGATACAATATGGAATAATTTAACTTAGAAAAACATATTATGTTTTCGAATGTGCAACATTGCATGACAATATAATTTTTTTAATAATTTTATATAACGTTAAGTTAATGAGTGCAGAAAAATCAGATTTAATAATATGAAATTTTGAATAACAAATTCCGATTGTGAAGTATTGGATTATTTCATTCAAAAATTTAAATTTGCGAAATTTGTGTTACATAAATGAACATCAGCCTTTAAAATGTTTTATGTAAATAAACACTTTTATTGCTCATATACTGGTGCTTTTGCATTGTTAGATTAAGTTATAACAATCATAAAGGAGACGTTTTAGTCATTGTTGTTTCTCTATTGTAATTTTCTGTTCATATCTTAGTAAACTGACTCACAGAACTTAATTAACGCTCTCTTTAAAAAATGCAACATCCCACATGTTACATTTGCATTACAGAAAAAAAAAACAATATATGAGAATTAAAAGAGGATTATTCTCCCAACTCCTATGCTTTGCAATAAAATAAGAGAATACTAAATAAATGTTAAAGGAAAAGGCACCAGAAAGAAATGCATTAAATTTTATTCAGCTAATGAGTGCCACTGAAGTCAAAATCCGCATTCTCTTCACGGAGTTAAGTGAATATTTTAAACGAATTTTCCATCTTTCTCTCAAACTTTGCGTGAAATATCAACTTTCTTACTTTACGTGGTAAATCGTCATTCAGCGGATGAAAATTTCTGGAATATTTCTACATATGGGTATTCTAAGAGCCTAAATTTAGCTCTTACAAAATGCGATTTTAAGTGTTTGGCGCTGGATGCTTGGCGAATATTACAAAACTTTCTTTTTTCCTTTTGAAATAAGTTTTGGTAAGATTTAACGAATGGGGAAACGTTTTTATTGATCGAATAGGACGGAAGAATTTCTCAAATCGTAAATGCATGTGGCAATAGTTGCCTTATCGTGCGTAAGATAATTTTTGCTTTAATGCATGAAAAATTCTTTGCATTAGATTTTCAATCACTTAACGGCTTTTTAATGACAACAGGTATGTGCGCTTTTTGTATTTGAATTTGATGAATTTGCTTGAATGGATAAGCTATAAAATATACATACGTATTAATTTTTTTATTCTTTATATTTTTTTCTCTCAAGAGGCATAATGATCTTATCAACAGTTTTCCGATTCAGATCTTAAGAGTTGTTATAGGAATCCTTTGATTAGGCACATTTACTTGATATAATAAGGATAATTGAAAGAAATGATTCTTAAAACTGCAGCCACACCTTTTTTAGAATAATATAAACTTATTCATGTTTTTGTCATATATTGTTTTCAAAATGGATTATTATATCATTGTTGGTTTGGTCAAAACCAATGAAGGTAGGACAAGTAGTTAAAGGGAAAATGTAACAAAATATAGTAAAATACTTTTATAAGTACGTCTATGCCACATTGCCATGTAGATGATTGGTAATTAACTTCACATTTAAAATCCAGTAAGTATTGGGCAATCTCATTATTAATGTGGCTTTTTATACATATTTTAGCTTTCAAAATTAAAATACACAAATTTCATTTATAGGGTCTTAACTGTGTAATATTAACTGAAATATTCCTCAGACTCTACTAAACTAAAAAGCCAATTATTGCTTAGTCTGATATCGCAACACAATAAATACATCAAAGGCATGAACATTAAACAAAATCTTGTTTTATTTAGGTCAAATTTAATTAGAAGCCACCAGTACAAACAAAATTCGGCCACATGTAGATTAAACGAACGTAAAGTTGAATTTGAAATTTAAAAATAACGTAGCCGAAAAATAGTGTTGCGTGTGTACGAGTTAGTAATGGATTGAATACACAAGTCGTTCGACAGTTTGTAAAATTTGTTCTTTTCACAAGAAATAAAAGTAAAATGTTGAAATATTTCCTAAGAGGTATTCGTACAATATCACAATATCTCACAGCATTTTTATTGTTAATCTAAAAGAATATAAACAGAACTTAAACTCAAAATACAGGGAAACTAATTCGATCTCACAGCGAATTCGCTACAGTCAATAACAGCACTAAGTAAACAAACAGAAGTTCGTTAAGCAACTGAGCTGAGAAGTTTTAATTCGGCTTTTATAAGCTTTTTAATCAGTACAAGATAATTCTGTCATTTTCTCGATTTTTCCGGATAGTAAAAGAAATTACGTAGTGTATTTTTAATTTTTCGGCTTAGCTTTCTCTTCAAATTCGTCACGCGTTGCGTTGCACGGAAAAAAAAACAATTTTAATTACAACTCTATTAACATGGCTAAAAAAACACAAAATAAGTAACACTGCCCCTTTCCCAAGGACTGCAAGCCGCGGGCAGTACAGTCCCTGGACAGGAAGCTAAACTTACAACTAAAGCGTCAATTCAATAACATACATTACACTACAATAACAAAAAAAAACATAAACATTAATTGCAATAAGTAATTTAAAACAAATCAAATACTAAATATAAAAAGGACCATGGTCTTATACTATTTACATTACTATTTACAATTATATACACTACGTAGAATGGCCACAGTAAAGAGTTAACCTATCTAAATGAACGACTTTAGGTATTAGAGTTCGATGACTTACGGATCCGAACTACGACGACGTTCAGTCTGTTTAGGACTGTGCACAGACCATACCAAGGTGTCTGTAGTTTCGGACAGAGTCCTTTGAGTCGAGTCAGATTCCTCAGCCACACCTTGTCTCCTTCGTTGAAACGATGTCCAGCAACTCTGGTGTCGAATCGGATCTTAATCTTCTAAGTCGCCAAGTTGACTAGCTACCGTGAAAGTTGCGCATCACTTCAAACCGGCAGCGGAGATCTTGAACGCATTCCTCAGGCGATGAAGGCGCATCCGGGAGAGCGACCAAACAAAAGATCACATGGCAGACAAAGATCACGACCGAAGAGCATCTGAGATGGGGAATAGCCGGTGGTCTAGTAGAAACAGTGGTTACTTCTTGTCCCAGTCATGTTGGTTTTTGTAAACCACTAATGAGAGGTTATTAAGGATGGTTCTACCATGATGTCCGACTGGGGATGTAAAGGCGTTGTTTCAGCTTTGTCAATGCCGAGTAGCTTGCAGAGTTCTTTGATTACTAGCGACATAAAATTTCGTCCCCGATCTGAATGTAACTGAAGAGGCACTCTGAACCTGAAAATCCAGAGATGTGTCATCATCTCTTCTACTGTGACAGCCTCTTAATCAGGAATATTCAGCCACTTGGTGAAGTAACAATGACAAGATGGATGCATTTGTTTCCCTCAGCAGTTCGTGGCAGAAGTCCTATGATGTCGAAGGCGATACGTTCAAAACCCGCTCCTACATTGTAACGTTGCAGATTCCCTCATCTGCGTTTCTTCGGGCCTTTCCGACCTACATAGTCATCGGAAGATCGGCACCAATTTTGCACGTCATCCTTTGCATTATTCCAGTAGAAGCGCTCCCGAACTCTCTGCAAGGTCTTCATTATTCCGAAGTGGCATTCTGTAGGGCTGCTACGTAGTTTTAAATACATCTCGGATCTTGGGAGTAGCAACTGCCATCGGAATGTCTTTCCATTGTCCGAATTTTATTCGAATTTCTGGTACAAGACGCAGTTTCGAATATGCAGTGTCCCAGAGAGCCTAATATTGCTCTGTCGTGGGACTATAGCTCGAAATTACCTGTCCGGTAGGTTTACTGTTTGAGATCTGCATTAAGTCAGTTATAGGTTTAAATTCACGGTCTTCCAGTTCGTCTTTCCTGATTTCTTTTTTACTCCATGATCAGCCGATGTTGATGTTGTAATTTGTCGTGCGAGCGGATTAAGCAGCTGGTATTTAGCTTCGACCCTGGAACAATATCGGCACTTTTCCGGGCAAGGTTTTCTAGACAGGGCGGCTGATGACTTCCATGTGATGATCCCTTCTGATGACAGATAGCGATGCCATATTGTTCGAGTCTCTGTATCCACCTGACAATTTGAACTTCACGGTTCTTGAAATTTAAAAGCCAGGTCAATGAAGCATGATCCTTGCGGACTAGGAATTTTCTGCCGTAGAGATAATAATGGAAATGTTCTGCGGCTTTAGCTATGGCAAGCCATTCTTTGTAACACAGTAATTTCTCTCCGGTTTTGATAGATACTTGCTCCAGTAGGTTATAACACGTTCGTGGCCGTTAATTTCTTGGGACAACACAGCACCAACACTCTGATTGCTGCAATCCGTGTCGAGAATAAATGGTTTGTCGAACTGAAGATACGTCAGGATTGAGGCCGATGTTAAAGCTTCCTTCAAGTTGTTAAATGCATCTTCACATTCTTTTGTCCATAAGGAATTTTGTTTGCTCTCTGTCAGCTTATGAAGGAGTTTTGCGATGGAGGAAAAGTCCTTCACGAATCTACTATAGTAGGCGCAAAGCTCTAGGAAGCTTCTCAGCTAATGGAGATTTTCGGAACGTCTCCAGTCTTTAACCCATATTTCCCCATTGTCCTAAAAATAGGACAGCACACATAAATGGTCTTTGTATAAAATCTTCGAAATAACTTGATTGAAATTAAAGATAATTTATTAGTTAAGAGTCTTTTAACTACATATTTGCCTTTATCGCAAGTTAGAATTAATTTAGATATTTTTTATTAATTTTTTTAAAATGGAGATTTTTGCAGATGTTTTAAAAGTACAATTTTGTTAAAATTTTGAGCCTAGAGAAAAACATTCGTATGAATATACTGAGATAATATTCTATATTTTTATTCCAACAAAAAACATTATCAAAAAGTTTTACCTAAAAGATAAATTTTCCTTGCATTTTTAACTGTCCTAAAAATAGGACGACTGTAAGATCCACTACTACCGAATCCCCATCAGTTTGCAATGAAGATAATCCTTTCTTTCTGTGTTACATTCCAAACATTGCTATTATGCAAATAACCCAGACAGTTTACTCCAGCTGGTAGGTGTGCATTAAGTAATAGACAGGTGTGTGAAATGCGGGTGAGGGGTTGAGTGAATATTTCAAACATTGACTCATGAAGTCAGTTTGTATTCTAAAACTCATCGAAGTAGACCAAATTACTCTCGTTTTCGCATGATTGTTTGGAGAAGATTAAAATTCCAAAGATATAAAAGAAGAAACCGAATAAGAAAATCGTGAATGAGCCATTATCTCATACAATTGTCCAGAATTTGCTGTCAATAATTACAAACCCTGAGATACATCAGCTTTATATGGATAATTTCTTTAGTCCCCATGAATTATTATTCGTTCTTGCAAATAAAACCTTCTTCACTACAAATACTGTTAGAAGACACAGAATGTTTAAATAACCATTTATACTCTCTAAAGCAATGCCAAAAATGGAACTCGGCTATTCCGGTACGAGTTTTGATTCAGAAACCAAAGTTACAGCAGCTAGATGGAATAACAGTTGTGTTGCTTCAGTTATGTCCAATTTCGAAGAAACACATAAAGAAGGGTAAAAGTTGGCAGAAAACGGGTAAAGATACCAATGTGCATAGCATCCTACAATAAATATATAAACCGAGTTGACCTACTTGATAATCACGCAGCAACTGATATTACTTCAATACAAGGAAAGAAAGGGTACTGGTCTTTATTTGTTAATGCGTTTGAAACATCATTTGTTACTTTATGGAAGCTCAATCAGTTATTTAGTGATGATAGTCTGAGCCTGCTTGATTTTCGAAGACACATATCAGTTGTCTATTTGGAACATTCTATTCCAAGAAAACCATCTTGCAGAAAACTGAGTGTTCAACAGGTTAATGAAGATTTTCTAAAACTTCAAAATGAACGTGTTATTTTGAAAACCCATAAAATAGACAAGGAAGATGCCAGCTTAAAACTTGTACAGCAAAACCAACAACGATCTGTAAAAATTGTAACTTTGGAGTATGCTTAAGATGCTTTCTCACATTCCACCTATATAAGAATAATTAGCAGTGGATTAAATCATTGTTCTATTTTTAAGACAGGCTATATTCGTCCTACTAAAAATTTGGTAAATTTTGTGATTTAATATGTTTACATTGATTTAGAGAACGACATTTTTAAGAATTTATAAAAAATATTAATCTTTTCAATACTTGGTATGATATGAGTTAATTGCTGACAGGTTTTCAGGATCCATGTGCACACCTTCAGTAGAGATACCATGCCCGATGTAAGTCATTTCCTCTCTGAATAATTTGCATTTAGCGGGACTAAACTTTAGATTGGCTTCTTTCAGTTTCTGAAGCACCTTTCTAAGATCTAGATGTTCTTTGAAATACTTCCCGAAGATGATGATGTCATACAGGTATATCAGAGGCTTCGTAGGAAAGACCTTTCAAAACAGTCTGCATTAGGCGTTCGAATATAGCTGGTACATTATGTAGTCTGAATGGCATCACCTTGAAATCCCAAAGTCTTTGTCCGGTAGTAAATACCGTCATTTTTCTGTCAACAGGATAGACCTCTACTTGCCAATATCCGCTCTTGGGATCCAGCGTCGAAAACTATAAAGAGTGTCCAGAATATCGTCAATCCTAGGAAAAGGGTAGCTGTCTTTTTTCGTAACCTTGTTCAGTCGGCGATAGTCAACACAAAATCTGATTGAATCGTCTTTCTTCTTCACCAGCACGATGGGAGATGCTCAGGGATTTACTGAAGGCTCGATGACATCACTTTCTTGCATGTCCTTTTAACGTGTTCGTACCTCTTCCTGTTTAGCAATCGATAGATGTTTTGGATGTTGCTTGATTGGTGGATGAAAACTAGTATCGATTCTATGTTGCGTCAAACTGGACCCACGTCAGAAGACGAGTGGGAGAAAACATCTTGAAGATCTTCAATGACACGTTCGGCAGCATTCCTCTCTTCATCGTTTAATTGAGCATTCTGCAATAACTCAATGTAATGCTCTCTGAAGACACGAATTCTGAGATGTTACTGTTTCTTTCAACGTTGGTTACGGGAGTAAATCCTGCAACCACTGTACATTTCTTAAAAACTCTCGTCTTGTCAGTTACATTGACATCTCTCACTGGGATAACGGTCCTCGACAGGTCGACGAGTGCTGAGGCTACTAGTTTTCCTTTCAAGCAATTACAGTTCTTAGGACGTAGCACGTTCTTAGACGTTCACGCCGTAGCAAAAATTTCTGTCATCGGTTATAGCTCCAGGAAGTAAAATTTCTGTTCTTCTTGGTATTGTGATATCGTCTTGAGCTATGATTTTGTAGATAGATTTAATTGCGTCATATTTAATTACGAATCGGGCATTGTGCTCAGAGGTAGAATGCAATTCGTTATTTTTAAAGTCCACAAAAAATTTTATTTCCATAGAAAGTCTAATCCGAGTATGTAAGGATATGTAATCTCTGCTACATATGCCGTGTGTTGGTAGGCGGCACTTCCAAACCTGATGTTAACGCTTAATTTTCCATCATTGTCGATTTTATTACCGGGCACGGTCTGGAGGATAACGCTGGGCGGGCAGCTTCCAGATGAGATTACTTTTCAGCTGTTGAATGAAAACTTAATGATGGTAAAATTGGCTCCTCTGTCGATGGTCATATTACAAGAAACTCTAATAATATGCCCCATTATGAAACGTCTGTTACTGCTGCCACTCACTGCAGAAATTTGAAGCTTTTGAATCTGGGGCTTTTCATTATCTGGCAAAGTTCGCCCGCGAGATGGCAACAAAATAGTTTCCTTCGTTCTTAATAGGCGCGGTCTTAACATCCGTTCCCTGGGATGTTCTAGAGTTTCTTCCTATGTGCCTTTAAGCACCGCAGCTCCAACACTTTACGGTCGGTTTCGTGTCACCAATATTCCATCTCAAGGCATTGAGTTGTCCAGTTAAATCGTCTAGACGAGAAGTGACTTGATTCACTGACTTCTGCACTTGAGCAGCTCAGATTGGGTAACGGCCTCTACGAGTTGCTTGCTGCGCTGCCTCGAATTTCATAGCGTACACTAGAGCCTTTTCAAATCCTTCACATGCGCCATTCTCAGAGCTTTCTGTATTTCGGGATCCGAGATGTCACCGGTAAAGTATTGCAGGAACAGAATCATTTGTTTCTGTATGGCACTCCGAAAAGGCGAGGTGAGATAGTCTTTCTACATCCGCGGTGAGTTTCTGGAGTGTTTCCGTGGGCTTCTGTTGACGGAATATAAATTGAAGCCTACTGCTATCTTTTAAACTCTTCTCCCTAGAACGCAACTCCAATGCGCCAGACAGAGCTTCGAAACCTTATGTTCTCGGGAAGAGTCTGAAGGATATCCGCTGCGTCTGCTCTCAGAGAAGTGAGATGACAGGTCTTAGCTTGGGGGATCAAATTTAAAATACAGGGAAACTAATTCGATCTCACGGCGAATTCGCTACAGCCAATAACAGCACTAAGTAAACAAACAGCAGTTCGCTTAAACAGCTGAGCTGAGATATTTTAATTCTGCTTTTATAAGCTTTTTAATCAGCACGAGATTATTCTCTTATTTTCTTGATTTTTCTGGATAGCAAACGAAATTACGAAATTTATTTATTAAATATTAAATGCACGCGTTCTTGTATTTTTACTTTTCCGGCTTAGCTTTCTCTTCAAATTCGTCACGCGCTGCGTTGCACGGGAAAATAAAACAATTTTAATTAAAATTCTATTAAAATAGCTAAATAAAAGCTAAATCCGTAACAATATACAAATTTAGCCTAACTTAGCTGGTGTAAAACTGCAGTGGTGAAATTAAAGGTCGGTTAGCAAAATGTCTAAATCGGAATATTAAGTCGTCGAGCAGGGAAGTAGAAAGTAAACTGCTAAAGCTACCACATCTAAAACATCCCGAAACCCTTGTCTTCAATATTCTTCAATTCAATTTGCATGCTGGTAAAGGTTAACGGAAAGGATGACTTATAGTAAAGATTTAAAAAATGCAAACTGGTTAATTAACACAAAATACCTTGCACGATTTTAAATATGCTCTAGTTCAGTTCTTTGAAAGACACTCTTCTTCATCCTCTACTAACTCATATACAGTTAGGACACAATTTTTTCCATCAGAGTTTCCAGAACATCCTCATTGGATTCTACGGTAGTATACCAATTTCACGATATTTAATTAAGTAGGCTCTTATTAATATGCCAACTGCACGAGACTAAAAAACAAAGCCAACTCTTGCATCCTCCATTTTGATATGCGAAGACTGAACTCACCAAAGAAACTTTTGAAAAACAACGAACTGCACCATTTTGCTTTTGTTGTGTAGATTCCTTAAGTATTATTTTACAGTGGTTAATAATTTTATTAATTTACAATGACTAGTGAAGTTTTAATGCTTTTGTTCGAGATTTAATTTTTAAATTATACTATTGTTTAAACGCTTTCTTATGATTAGATTAATGTTCTTTTAAGTTAACTGAAAGCTTGTACAGCAATAAGCAGTTTTTGCGTTCTCACGGACGGAAAATTTTGGGGTCAAAGATCGGCTGCCAGGTTCATTTTTCGTCCCCTTTTCTTGCTAGAGCGAACATGTGTTTTTCTCGTTCAAAGGCGCAATGCTGTAGGGGCTGCGATTCTTGACAGAATTATGGGGTAAACGTATTCAGGGTGTCGCATTCGTTAACCGATTTACGTAGTAAACATCCCTTAGTTTCGCGTGTTAAAATAGAGGCTTGTCACTGTGAAAAGAGGAGTCTGAGTTTTCTTCGAATTTTGGTTAATATTTATTGCTGTGATTCTAGTGGTTAGAGATGGTTACTGTTTTGTGTAGCATTGGCGAATTTTAATTTTATGGATTTATTGAACCAATAGTAATTACAGAGGCAGCCCACGGAAAAAAATCGTGCTCGAAAGAAAATGGAAGACTGCTCCCGTTTGTATTTTTTTTCTTGAAGTTATCGTCATCGGTGAACATCGAAAAAATTGTTTTTCCCTTTCGTGAAAAAGAGGTGTTTTAAAGCTCGCACTGAAGCTCCCGATTACTGTGGAGAACGTAGACAATGGATCGACCACCCAGTTTGTATTTTTTTCCTGCCGTCATCCTCATTTTGGAACTGGAAAAAAAAGGAAGGCTGCTCCTTGACTGAGTACAGTGCAGGATTATGAAAAGTATTCCACCGTTGGAAGGAGATATTTCACAATCGAAAGTTTTCCACATTTGGTGCTATAAAACAGGCATATGGTTTTCCACGATTTGAAGAAGTTGCTGGACAGTTCCTCGGTCCTACAATTGGTCGGTATGCGGCCTTTACAACTATACGGTCAGATTTATTAATTTAACTGAACTGGTGTTTTGATTTCTTAGTGTGAGATTTATCTTTTTCTGATGTTTTGATTTGTTCCTCGCTATGCTTAAATGAAAAGTCTTTGTGGCTAGCTCTAAATATGAATTGAAATTTACGTGTTTTCAGGAAGGAGAGCCAATTAGTCAGTTTTAGTGAGAGATAGCATGTTCATGATTTTGTGTCGGTAATGCATTTTAGATGCTTATAAATCTTTTGATTTTAGCAAAACGCCAGGGAGGATATTTTAATTTTTTATTGAACTTAAGAGTTGAAAGTTGATATGATAAACCTTATTTTACTGTGGTGAGGATTTATGAAAATTTAATCTAACTTAAAGTAATTAGTTTCAAACACAAGACACTGTGATTTGATTTAATGAATTCAGTATATTTTACGAGAATTTTAGTACTGTAATTTTAGTTTGTCACGGCACCAAGAGAGGTTGAGTATGCAGTTAAATTTAAAAATTAATAGAAAACCCGTAAATTTTTTATTCGCAACAATTTACCCTTGCCCTCTTTTCTAAGAACTTGAATTCACAAGAAAATGGTTGCTATAAAATGTCATAAATGGTCCTTATGTTGTCATAAATGGTCCTTATGTTGAGAGAACAAATTGCTATTTACATCCTTAAGGAAATTCTGCGTATAAAACAAATGTTTAATGAGAGGAAACCTGGTATGTGCTGAAATCAAAATGAAATTGTTATCACATTGCTACTTTCTGATTGTGCGTTTTGATCTAATTTATATTAGTTGTACGTTTCTGATTGAGCTTTGCTCTGATTTATGTTCTCGTATTGAACTTTGTTTTGATTTACGTTTAAATGAATCATAAATCAGAACTTGTTTTAATATTATCCTGAGTGTTCCTGATCAGTTATGTGTTTTATAATAGTTCAAATTATGAGAAAAAGACATCCGATAGCACCATTTTCTTTTCATCAGGTCTGTCAATCAAAACGGA
Organism: Stegodyphus mimosarum; assembly: GCA_000611955.2. Classification (NCBI taxonomy): domain Eukaryota; kingdom Metazoa; phylum Arthropoda; class Arachnida; order Araneae; family Eresidae; genus Stegodyphus; species Stegodyphus mimosarum. The sequence goes on from KK120345.1 coordinate 197,076, forward strand.
TACCATCAGTATTTCCGTTTCCTACGATAGTCATCTTTCATGCATTTAAATAACGAGTTTTGTGCATATTTTCTATTTAGATCAAAAATGGCTAAATGTTCTCTCTTTTTTTTTCTAAGTCTAAAAATATCAAGAAACAACCCCCAGTTTTTCTTCTTTTTTTCCTTTTCAAATTTCAGAAAGAATAACTTTGTGGTAGAAAGTAGGAAAGTTTCTCGCATCACAAAGCTATTTTTAGTGTTAAGAGTTTATTGCTTTTTCACTGACAGGTTTATCTTGAATTGTTTCACATTTTCTCTCTTTTCTTCCATAGGGTTTCTAGCTTTTACTTCATTTCTTTGTTTTAACTTCTTGTTGTTGTTGTTGTTTAATTTTGCGACAGCTTTCAAGACCGGTTTTGTGACTGTACTCCTCTCGTAAAAGTTTATATATTAACTTTCAATCTTCAGGCTGTTTTTGAAAATTAAACATTCTTCCTTTGTTTTCTAATTTTATTTAATGTTCAGCTTACCCCAGTCCTCAAAGTTAATGATTTAAAATCAAATTTAAATAAAAAGAGTAGTTTAGTTTAGTGATATAATTATTATTACAGGTTCACTTGCCCTTATATCTGCTTCAGCATGTCTAAAATCCTTTTTCTTATTCTACAGCTTACCCAGAACATACAAATGAAGAAATACGTAAAAAATACATACATATTTTCTAATTACATTTCGCACTATTTATAACATATTCTGAAGACGACTAGTCAGAAAACATATTTCCTTTTCAGTTTGCCCGGCAAATGTATTCTCAGAACTAAGTAAATATAAGGAAAGTTACATATGTAACTTGTTTTTTAGATTCAATTTTATGAAAATAAATTTCTCTTTAATGCCCGAATATTAACGTAAAAACATTTTATGCCATAATCATTTCTTTGTTTCATTTGTACCAATGAAAAGAAACTAATTTTACAAAAAACTGTATACAAGGATGAACCCTGTCCCTCAAATTTTAGTTCCCTTTCAGATTTTCTCAAGGTTCTTCTAAGTCAATCGTTACATTGCACACATCATTTTGCCTCCCTTTTGAAATATTTGCAACGACTTCTGGATCTCTTGAGACGAATATTTTTCAAGGCAGATAACGTATTTTCTTACAACAACCCGCATCAGACAATTGCTCTTTTATTAATTAAATTACGTCTAAGAGTTTCTTTATCTGTATAAACAGAAAAAAAAGCCGCACTTGGAAAAAAAATTGGTGCGTAGCGTGAGTCAGGCACAAGCATCATGTTGCTGTTTTTCAAAAACTATGAGACAAAGAGAAATTCGTCAGACATTTGAGAGATGATAATTTAAAAGAACTTATTAGTTGTCTGTCGGGCTTTCTTAATAATATCTTTATTTCGGCTCGTCAGTGGACGTCAAATTCGTAACAGTCCTCATTTGTCATGACTTAATCTTCAATTTGGAAAATAATTGCGCACTTGTGATTTAGTTAATGCATATACTTTATAAGCTCCCCGTAGCACAACAGCGGTACGTTGCACGTATCTTCCAAAACCTTTATTTATGGTGTATGTTCATTGTGATCGCACATCACAAAAATGTCAAGGTAATGCAAGCAAGAGCACGCACAAAGTAGTACCGAGGATGAACGCCTCTCAAATCGTTGTAATTTAGTTAGGCGCGAAAACTCCTAAGTTAACAACTCTTAACGTCACGAAATACGCCCATCGCGTTCACATTCCGGATACTTTGGGGCACATTTGCATAGGTAAAAAGAATTTGGAAAAGTTAAATCTGAAGGGAAACAAAAAGACTTTTAGCAACTGCAAATCGTATTTGCCATTACGAGACAAAAGAAAGTAACAAGATGTTATTTACGTAGGCTTGCTAATAATTTGACAAACTTGTTATGGAACCTATTTACTTTAAATACTAACACTGATTATATGAAGACGATCAGAGAGTATATCATTCCGCCTTAATGTTTCAGTGAATTAGCACCAAATGCAGAAGAAAGTTGTTGGAGCTTTTAATTCTTAAGAGTTTGTGTATATGTTTTAAGTTCAATACCAAATGATAAGTCAATATTTGGATAAACAATTCTAAATAACATGAATGTGCAAAGTTTGTGACAACATGATAAACGCAATGTATACTGTAAAACTAGTGTTCAAATCAATCGTAAATAGTGACCATGAGCTCCAACAGAATAATTAAATTTAATGCGTTGTGTAACATATACTGTCTGGTTCAGTGTTCTAAATTTAAAAAGTGAAAACATTACAAGAAAAGTTAAAATTAAATATGGAATTTATTAAGACATTACTGAATAATTTACAATTAGTTACATTGGTGGCGGTGTGGAGAGTAGTAACAAAAAAATCTCATACCCTTCTAAACAGTGAAGTTAACAATTGTAGATACATTGCAGACTCCGTCTATTGTAAGGTTACTTGTTACAGAATCATGGCAGTAGACGTCACAATAAGAGACAGCCATTGCTTGCCTTCTATAAGGAGAGAAAAAAAGTAAGTAATTAGTTAAGAAAAAGTTTAAACATTTGCTTCGCCCTCCATAGTAGCTTTTCTCTCGTCCATTTCTATTTCTTCCGACATCGTTAGATCTCTGATAACTCTGACAGCTACACTTCAGATAGTCTTTTTCATTCGTGTTTCATTTTCAGTTCCGTCTCCTTCCGTCAATGGCGGCGTGTCTCCTCGTGTCTCTCTCGTGTCAGCTTCCCTCGTCGCCAGCTCCCAGCTTTTTACTCCATTCGCCAAGACTGCTCGATTAGCGATTTTAGATGGTAGGAAAACCGCCAACAGCCCGGCAACCCCAGGGGAAAAACACGCAGGAAGGTGAATCTCCAATGTAGTAAATACTCCAGGACTTGGCGAATAATCGCTGATACACCAAGTTCATTCACCTCTAGCCTCGACGAGGGGTCCCAATCCAGCATAGGAAAAGCCTGCGAGTAAGCAAAACACCCCGTCCCCCTGACCTTGCGGCAAGGTTAGTAATGTAGAAACTAGCCTCTACCGCAGGGTGCAAACGTTACTAATGTTGACAGATGTTTCACAGACTACCGTCTAGCGGGCGAAGAAATCGAAAACAAGCCCATAAATTTATTTGGAAAGGCAACGGAAAAGCTTTTGAAAGGATAGGTGTTAATTATTGATCTTACATACAAATTAACTTCAATACTGATAAGTACTTAAATAAAAATATAATAATTACATAGATAATTTTCTTGGGTTTATTCCAACACCAAACACGACCACCATAGTAAGGAAATAAAAATTACTTCAGTTAAAATACAATAATCAAGTATGAAAATTTTTTTATATTCTCCACAACACCAAAACGACCACCATAGTCAGAAAATATGGATCCCAAATTTAGCAGAAAAGGGGGCACATTAAAACTTAATTAAACTTTAAACACCAACTTGTGTAAACAAACTTTAAAAAGATTGACCTTAAGGGTCAACTTATCAAGAGATTAACATTAACAACCAAGGTTAAGAAAAAAAAATAAACTAAACAGAATTTAAATAGTTAACCAACCAAAAGTAAAGAAGAAAAAATTAATTACACAAGCAACTTAAAATCAGCGTTAACCAAAACTGTCAAGAGAACAAATTAAATGACCACAATTACTTTTCAACAAGCCAAAGAAACTTAAGTTCAACTACAAAAAATTAAAAACAAATTAATCTTTAAGTCTGAAGCAAAATAAGTTAAGTCATTACCTTTAAAACAATTTAAATCACAACTGAAATAAGTAATACATAACAAAGTTTAAAACAAAACTTAGGACTTCTACGTTGTACACGTAAAAGTACTGAGTTTATTATTTCTCCAAATTTTTCAACCATTTCAACAGCAACAATTTACACAACCTGTGTAATACCCAAAAAAGTGTCCGTAACCTGTCGGATATTTATTAAAATAGGATAGTAACAAGATGAAACTCGCCTCTATGTTTTTGACTCAGTCCCTTCAAAAAGGACAAAAACGGCTGGAAAAGCTAAAGCTGAATTATATTCAGAAGCTTGTAAAAAACGTATCCACATGGCCAACGAATGCTCTCAGAAGTATTCTCTCAAATTTAAAAACTTTGTATTTATATATATCAACCATTTTGTATCCTAGCAGACCTGTAAAAGCAGAAGGCTACAATAAAGGCAAAAATAGTATGTTAAGTAATTAATAAACCTGAAACCCTGCAAACAAATACGCATTTTATTTCGTGGATGGGCAAATAAAATATGAAAATTGTTGTAACAAGCAAGAAATGTTGAAACGTATTTAAAATTTAGGAATTATACATCGTAAGGGTATTTTTTAATGCAAAAACACTATATGAATAAAAATACGTATATGTATCTCTGTATGATAATTACACATTCGTCCGCTTGTAATTATTGTAAGATAACTTAGTGCTTCTACGTGTAGCGATAAAGAACATTCAAGAGAGTTTCATTATAGCCATACTCGAACGTTTCTAGCTAATCCTTACATATCTATCTTCGATAATTTAAAAAAAGTAAAGATAGGTAATCTTGTTATCGTGATTTATGAAACGATAATCATTAACTAATATTGCACATCGTTCTGTAAGTTTATTTGGACTACTTTTAAACAGTGCTTACTTAATATCAGTGCATGTGGAAGCCGTCAGTTTTCAATATCTTTCTTACATTTTTAAATAGACTATTCAAAAGAATCATTAGCAGTTTTCAGTGATTAACATTTGACATTAACTAACACCAGTATTATAAGGTTAGAAGCTTCTTTACTTAAAGTGTTGTATCAATGCATTTGTCAAAGAGTTGTATCATTGCCTCAAATTTTTAAGTTTTCTATTTTAATTTCCCGTTATTTTGTAATGGTTCTGACGTTCCTTGAAATTATTGATCCTTGATTTTTATTCCTTCTTTTCTGGTGAAGGAGAGCTTAAATGAAATAAATACATGTTTTTATATATTTTTAAGGGGGTATTATATTTAGGGTTTTTTTCCTTGTTTCCTTATTCATTCAGTTCTTTTTTCATATTAGGCTTTCCTAGTTTTTCTTACTCTCTTTCTAAGTTGTGTGTTTTATCGGGAGTAAAATTCACTATTCCTTCTTACTAACACTGCAGTGAGTGTCCTGGTGTCCGCCGCTGGAAAAAACATCGCGGACGGAAACGTCTCGAAGAAAGCAACGCAAGGCGAAAACGTCGTGGTGCAAAGAAAAATCGTGAAAGAAAATAAAGCAAAGAGAAAACATAGCATTTCTAAAACATCGTGGTGCAAAACATCGTCGTGGGAAATAAAGCGGTACCAAAACTTGGCAGTTTAAAAACATCGTCGTCGAAAATATCGTAGTAAAAAAAGCACTTACAAATCACTGGATGACGATAACATCTAAAATAATGCGTTTTTCAGGCTTTAATAATTGTAAAATTTAATGATTGTTTAATAATTATAAAAACTTGCATAATGATTTCTGAGCGCAAGATGGAAAGAAGGTTAAATTTTTTACTTACGTATTTTTTATTAACAAATAAATATTTGCTGGAAATGTAAAATGGAACTTAAGCATAGAAAATTAATACAACTTATAGCACATAATACAATTATAAATTGACATAGTTAACTAGCAAATGTCATAAATAAATTATTTTTTGTAAAGTTTTACTGGTAATTTTTCATGAAAAATTATAATCTGAAAAAGAAAGATAAGTAGCTGCATTACTTATCTATAAAAAATTGCTAATTATAATATTATTTTCTTCACTTATATTAATGTGATACACTTATAGTGAAAATTATATCTTCTTCTGTTTAAATTTCTTGTTTTTTAAAAATTTACTAGTTAATAAAAAATACGAAGGTAAAAATATTCTTCCTTCCACCTTGCTGTCATGAACCATTATGCGAATATCCATTTACAATTATTAAAGCCTAAAAAAAGCATGTCTGCTATGTTATCGTCATGAGATGATTTGTAGGTAATTTATATTTTTCCACGATATTTTCGACGACGATGTTTTTAAACTGCGAAGTTTTTGAATCACATTATTTTCGACGACATTGTTTTGTACCTTGTTGGAAGGCATCACCCTCTTAAACAAATATCTGTCGTGTGCTTTCCCATATTCATATAACCTCCTTAAATATACTTATGACCAGAAGACTTTTCAAAAAAAGGACAATTCATTTCTTAACGGCCGGTAATTTTTGTTTAATTTATAACATCAAAATTTTAAAGTTTTGGACACTGTTCCGAATTTTATAAGAATTAGCGACGTATTTGCATTTCCGAAACACTGTGATTTATGTGCTTTCTTCTCACTAACAAAGCAGTTTTTTTGTTCTTCACATGCTGTTTCGCAGTTTGCCCTAAACTGTTAAAATTCCTTCTTTCTGTGATGCATCTTTTTGTGTTGGGAAGGTATTAGAAACGCTCCATTTTATTGAAAATTTAATTCTAATCTTTAGTATTATTCTGCTAATAAAATCTTGCAAAACATTACTTCCCCGCTTTTCTTAAAATCTTTCTTTTACTGAAAATCACTCGTCGCAAACAATTCGGTAAACAAAACTGTTTTGCTTTCTTCCCGATTCATTATCTTCATTTACTTGAAAGTCTGTAACGCAAAGCTTTTTTCGACAAACTCTTCGATTTTTTAATTGAATGAGATAGGGGAATGTTCTGGTAATGAGTACTTTGCTTCATGGCAAGTTAACAGTTTCTTCGAGGTCATGTAACTTTTCTTCTTTCATTTTCTTTATTTTTAAGGACAGAAGTGTCTTGTTGAAAATTTTAAGGTAAGTATCTTCATTTTGTATTATTTATTGCATATTTTGCTTGATGGAGTTTTCAGATAATCTTTGATAGACTATTGAAGGGTACTGGACTTCAAAGCGGTTCTTTTTGCAAATTACTTACATCAAATATTTCAGTTAGAAATGTCTAATGGAAATTTATTTTTGATTTAACTGTTTCCCTGTCAAAAATCTATTTGATATTGAACAGAAGAAAATTGTGGGAAATGTTGTCTTTTCGGAAATACAATTTCTAGATTCAATGATCCTTAGATTATAACGTAAATGAAGAAGAACAAGAGGCGAAGCGTAAGAGATGAATTGATTACTTCCATAAGGAGTAACAGATTGATTCATGACCCTTAAGTATACAAATGTAATTCTATTTTACACCTACATTTACTTTACTAATTAGAAATCCCACAAACACAAGCGCAACAGTAGCGGAATGGCAATTTCTTTTCAGTATATTAAATGATACAGATGTAGAAATTCTTAATATCTAAATATTTTAGAGCCTTTTTGGCCAGACCACTTGATTTGGGTTTGTAAGTAAGAAAAATGGACGGAGGTACTTTTAGCGCTATTCGAAACAAAAGCGATTTGTCGAACTAATTACAGAAGTAACATTTATTATTATATGTCTAATGTTATAGAGAGCTACTTTTTTATTTTGTTCTATTAACTAACAAAAATTTTGGATGCTTTTCTTTCATTATATTATTCAAGAGTTAAATGTAACCGATAATTAATTAGACGCTAATTAATATCAAATACACAAAATATCACACGTAAAAATACATGAAAAACAAATATCATAGAAACTTCTTATGGTAACCAAGCAAATAATGCTTTTTACAATATGACTGATTCAAAGAGTAGCGTTTTTGAAAGAGGGTTTAAGAGGAGATCACTTTCATACCTTAGAATGATATATGGACAACCTTGCTGTTGTTAACTTCAAAAAAATTTTTTTAACGTACGTTATTACATATATACTTAAGTTTTATTAAATTCAATTAACTAACAATTTAAATTTATGTTCTCATTAAATAATTATATTAATACAAGAAAATGTATATCCTCTTTTAATAATTCAAGGATATTGGCGTTTGGATAATATTTATCGTATTTAAATAAAAATTAAATAAATTTTGCTAGTCACGGTATTTCTCCCGCCTTCTTGGCATTCCTTCATGGTGTAATGGTTAGCAAGCTCGGCGCATATTCTAGAGGTCCGTAGTTCGAGTCTCGGCGACAGCACTGTTCATTTTTCACATCCCCTGTTTTGAAATATCCTAATGACTCTATAAAGTTTCAACTGTAATCTCTTGATCTTCTTGTTAAACATACGCAGCGAAACCCTATGTGGAGGACAATGAGCAAATCTAGGCTGTGTCCTTTAGTGTTGAAGAACTACAAGTCAGAAGGAGGGTTTAACGGACCCTTTAATTCAAATAATTACAGCTCTCCGACTTGAGAGTAAGCCACTACTTGGGCTGAACTAAAATAATATAAAATAAAGCGTGTTAACAATTCAATTTCCTAAGTTTAACTTTAAGTAGTACGGCGAAGGAAGCCTAACTCTCAGTGAAATGCAATAATGCAAATTTCATGAGTAAAAACCAGAAATACCTTCCTCCAGAAATACCTTGTGGGGACGAATGGTAGGTGGCGCTTTCCGTTTTTGCGGAAACCCCCGCTCCCTCTTCAGAATGGCTCGTTCCTGCTCCTGCACTCGTAGGCTCCTTCGTTGTGGATTGGCACCTTCGGCGGCTCGCTTCTCTATGTTCGGTTCCCTCCGTAGTGGTGGAGCTTTCGTAGTATTTTCATCTGGAGGTTTCTTCCTCAATCGCTTTTGTTGCTGAGACTGCTGCTTAGCGTTTTCTCGTTTTTTTTTCTGGAAAGGTCTTTTCTTAGGCTGCGGCTTCCTCTCTTCTGGTAACCTCCTTTTCTGTGAGGCTGAACCCTGTAAAAAGTCTTTCAAGATATTATTATTAGCTCTTCGATAATAATGTTTGATTTGGTCGAAATTTGCCACAATCTCTTCGCCCTTCTTATTCTTTAAATATGCACGGCATTCAACTATTCGCGTTATTTCAAAAGGTCCATGCCATCTTGGGCAAAATTTTGCGACCGAATCTTTTGCTGGGCACGAAAGTGCATGTGTCGGTTTTAACACCTCCTCCCCCACTTTATATTCTACGGTACGCCTTTTTTGGTCATAATATTGCTTCTGTCTCTTTTGCGCTTCCCGGGAGCACTTTTCTGCTTCTTTCATATTTTTTATTTCACCAATTTGAAATTCCGGCGCTCTATCTTTCACATAAAATAATTTGTCTAAGGGGGTCATTATCTTCCTGTCCAAAAACAATTCGGCAGGGGATTTCTTCGTGGTCTTGTGCTTAGCCGTTCTGAGGCGAATGCAAATTCGTCAACGCAGTCATCCCAGTTAGAATGGTGCTTTTGCACATAATTTCGAATGAATTTTATAGCATTCTTATTTACCCGTTCCGCTATATTTGATTGTGGGCGGTAGGGTACCATTTTCATATGCTTAATGCCCAACTTGTCACACATCATTTTAAATGTACTGCTTACAAACTGGGGACCATTATCGCTAATTACCCTCGCTGGACATCCATATCTTAAAATATATTTGTTCAAAAACGAATCTGCAACGACTTTTGCTGAAGCCCGCTTAAGTGGTATCAACTCAACCCATTTACTGAAATGATCCACAATGACTAATAAAAATCGTGCCTTATTTACATGACTACGTGGGTAGGGGCCTAAGAGATCAATACCAATTATTTCATTGGGGAACCTAGACTTAATACTAGTTAATAACCCGGCCGGGCGGAAATTTACGTCATTATTTATCTGACACGTGTGACAAGTCTGGCAGTAATTTTTAACTATCTTATGTAATTGCGGAAAATATACCGCCTCGCGTGCGCATTGTATAGTTTTTCTTATTCCCAAATGTCCCGAGACAGGCGAATCGTGGATCTCTTGCAAGATACTTAAAATTAATTTGGCCGGGATCACTGGTCTGTATTCACTATTTTGATTCGTAACTTTAGTATAAAATAAGAGACCATCAATGATTTCATAGTTCTGTGCTCTGCTTCTTATGGCATTAATGTCTATATGCTGGAAGTTATCAGGGTCTTTTAAATAAAGATAAATGTTTCTGAAGTCGGCATCCCTGACAATTTCTTCTATTACAGTCTCTCGAGAGTCAATGACCTTTGCATGAAGCATCGCAATTTTTATTTTCTCACCGTTCTCGTCTAATTTTATTCTGGATAACGCGTCTGCCACTACATTATCTTTTCCTGGTGTGTGTGTGATAATGAGATTAAATTCTTGTAGCTTTAAGGTCCACCGAATTAAGCGTGGCGAAAGATTCTTTCCTGAAAATAATCTGGTGACTGCCACGTGATCTGAATATACTGTTACAGGAGAACTCTCAAAATATACAAAAAAAATTTGAACAGCTGAGAGAACTGCTAAAGTTTCGCGCTCTGTTGGCGAATAATTCCTTTGCGTATCATTCAATGTACGACTAAAAAAAGCAACCGCTTTTCTATCCTGTGTTAATACCGCTCCGATTGCATAATTTGATGCGTCTGCATAAATTTCCAGACCCCTGTGTTTCTCCGGGAACTTTAGAACTGGTGCATTAATTAAAGATTCTTTTAACTTCTCAAACGCGGCGTTTGTTTCTGAAGACCACGCAAATGAATTCTTTTCCTCCTCAACTTTAATAATGGTTCAGCAATTTCTGCAAAATTTTTAATAAAAATTCTATAATATGAGCACATACCCAACAAATTCGCTAACTTTTTGGCTGTATTCGGAATTGGATAATGTTTTACTGCTATAACTTTAGACTTATCTGTTTCAATCCCCCTTTGAGAAATCCCCTTTGTACCCTAATTATTTTAATTCTTTTGCCGCGAATTTACATTTTTTAATGTTGACTTAAAGTCCTGCATCTTTTAAAAGAGTAAAGACTTCTCGAAAGTCTTTAATATGTTCTTCCAGCGACTCTGAAGTAACAATTATATCGTCAAGATAAATAAATGTACTTTTTCCCATTACCGGCCTTAAAATTTTGTCCATACACCTCTGAAACGTGGCCGGGGCTCCTGACAATCCAAAAGGCATACGCAAAAATTCATATGTACAGTATTTTGTTATGAATGCTGTTTTGTGAACATCTTCCGGTTTTATGCTTATCTGAAAATATCCTGATGTCAAATCTAGCGTGATTATGTATTTTGTAGATTTAATACTTCTAAGAATTTCATCAATTACCGGAAGTGGATAAGTTGGATATTTCGTTATACTATTAAGCTTTCTATAGTCAATAGCGAACCTGTACCTTAATGGATCAGTTAACGGCAAATCATTATTTTTTTTACATAATACTACAGGACTCGCATATGCACTCGAAATAGGCGTTATTATTTTATTCCTTAACATTTCAGCAATATGGTATTTTATTAGTTGTTCTTTCACTTTGTCGTACTTGTAAGGACGCTGCCGTATGGGCTCATCAGTTGTTAGTTTAATTTCGTGTGCTACGATCTGTGTGAATCCAGGAACATCGTCAAATAAATCAGCAAAATAACTTACCATCTCCCGAAACGTGTCCTGTTCTTCGGGCGTTAGATGGCTCAAATCCAGTTCAGGGGGAGGTGTTGATTTCTTTTTAACTGAAACCATGGTCACTTGCAAGGTGGAGTTTTTAAAATCGATTTTCGCATCCACAGCTGAAAAGGAATCGGTTCCTAAAATAACTGATGCTTGGAGGTTCTTCACTACAAGAAACATAATTTTTTTTATTCTTCGCCGATCTTAATATACAACTCGATTTTTCCCATGCGTTGACACGTTTTTCCTTGGGTTGCTACCACCTTCATTCCTTCAACGCTATGCAGACGATATCTACGAAAGTGCTTCTTAAAAAAATCTTCCGCTAAACAATGCCTTGAGCGCCGGTGTCCAAAAGAGCTGTAGTGGGTACATTGTTAATTAGTAACTGTAGTTTCGGTAATTCAATACTTCTCACCCTGACCGTATTGAGATGTACTTCAGAGGGATTTTTCTTCTCCTTGGAACATTGCACCCCCTTCTCCGCAATATTACTTTATTCCTTAGGAGTTTAAATGCTTTGCGGGTGTTTTCTTCTGTTGCCGGCTTCTGTCTGGGGTGAATGATTTTGTTCCGTAGTTGGGATTATTTTGTTGGCGCTGTACTTGGCGCGGTTGACTGCTCGCATTTTGACTGGTACCAGTAGTTCTCGGCCATCGTGTGTTTCTTCCTTCGGCATTTCGGTTCCCTTGCGGCCGCTGCTCATACGGTCCCCTTCGTTGATTTTCGGCCGCTCGCCGGCTCTCGAATTGCACGGTGAGTTCAAACAGCTTATCCAGCGTGACGGGATTTATTAGCTCCATGAAATCTTGTATAGATGGTAACAATCTGGGCAGGGTTATCTGGATAATCTCCGGGTCCGGCCTCTTACCATACAATAATTTAAAGACTTGTATTTTTCTCAAAATAAATTACGATAGTTCATCGACCTGCTGTTGGTACTTGCTAAACAATTCAGCTTCGAATTTGGCACGGTCTTTAACAACAGGAAACGCTCTCAAAATTGCTAGTTTGAAATTTTCGTAAGTACAGGTCGACGTTCCTGGTTCTCCCAGCAGACATTTTCCGATGCACTTATACCAGTTCGACGCTTGGCCTCTCAATGCTCCTCTAGCTAATATAACCTTCTGATATTCCGGAACTGGATACAGCAAAAAATGCGCTTTTAATTTTTCCAAAAATGTGTTCGCAGACCCTTTGGCATCAAAACCTACTGCCGGCTTCATGGCTGCTCGGATGGTCTCCACTATGAATCCAAATCCATCAGGCATTGCAGCTGGATTCTGGGACGATGTACTTGGCATATTCAAACTTCCTTCCATAATTTCTTTGGTTCGGGCGCCAGTATAAGGTTTCAACAGTAATCTCTTGATCGTCTTGCTAAACATACGCTGTGAAACCCTATGAAGAGGACAGTGAGCAAACCTAGGCTATGTCCTTTAGTGTTGAAGAACTACAAGTCAGAAGGAGGGTTTAAAGGACCCTTTAATTCAAATAATTACAACTTTCTGACTTGAGAGTAAACCACTACTTGGGCTGAACTAAAATAATATAAAATAAAGCGTATTAACAATTCAATTTCCTAAGTTTAACTTTAAGTAGGACGGCGAGGGAAGGCTAACTCTCAGTGAAATGCAATAATGCGAATTTCATGAGTAAGAACCAGTAAATGCAATTGCCTATGAGGGAGAACTTTCACTAGACAGAGGAATTATTTGCGCGCACAGCCTTACGGCAATAAATCCAAGACTCTGTCTCTTTTCCTCGCTAACTCCCTGCCTTTTAAACTGCTATCAGATATCTGCGATTTGCATAAATATCTCACTCGCGCTAAATTCGGGAAGCAACTGAACTTCGAGATATCGATAGGAAAGTTCAAACGAAAAATAACTTGGTTAGTTAAAATAATGAATGCTACAACTCTACAAGCGTAATTTTGAGATCATCTCAATGATCAAGTCTGTTTGGATATTTTGCTTTTATATGAGTTGGTAGGAAAAAAACACTTTCTCGTACGCTTACTTAGAGGCAAATTTAACTTTTAAATTTTAAAGCACTGCTGTACAATCCACTATATTATGCTTTCAATGGTAGTGGTGATGCTTAAATTACCCATACTTTCGACTTAAAAATTCATTTTAAGTTCGGTTGTAATTCGAAATTTCAATTAACTCTATTTCAATGACAGTTTGTTATTTTGAAAACTGCAACGGAAAAGATCACGAACCTATAAAATTCGTTGTATTTGTCATACGGAAAATTAATTTCAAATTGCAGTTTCAGAATATGTATCATAGCAGATATATTAGTAAATATACATGAGCAGTAGATATACATCATAGCAGAATTCTTTTCCAGTTACGGTATTGTTTTGCTACAATAGAAAAGGTTAAAATAGGTTAAAAATGGTGAAATATTTCTCTATTTTACGCAACTAAGCCATTGTCTTAGTTTTTCTTTCAAAGCCCTTTAATTTATGATGAGAATGAGAATATTCAAGAAATTGCTTTGTGCACGGAGATTCAGTTCAGTTAGTTATGAGAATACGTCTGAAACATATGTCTGCGTAGTTAGCCACGAGTCACCAGCAAGAAGCTATGTAAATTCGTTAATTTCGTATACAAATAAAAGGTATTCTCTCTTAATTTACTTTGTTGGCTTCTCATAGGAATGTATTCACTTATCAACTATATAAGTGCCTTACCCCGTAAAAAGCCTACGAACTTCAGAAAGAGAAAGAACGTGTTTGTGTTCGCTTTCCATTTCATCATATAATCATGACAGTATTCTGCTGTTAATAAAATTGATATTCTTCATGCTATTAATACGTTTTTGAATTTATATGACATACCTTCGGTCGCCAAGGCTTCATTGTGAAGGAGGCAATGGGTCCAGGTAAAACCAGATGCTATAACTTTAAGCTACAATGTTACTATGTTTACCATCTAACCCACAACCCGTACTCGAACTAACATACGCACATTTCCATTCAATTTCATACTCTTTAATATACAAATTTAAGACTCTAAGAAGTTGTCCTTTCAGTTGTATGAGTTCGCAGAATATTCGTAAATAATACATGTTCATGAACGTCAATATTAAACCTACAGCTGACATTATCAACTGTGCGTTTCTCGAAACGTCTTTTGTTATCTATCTGAAGTGAATAAAATATGCTTTCCTTGAACATAATGATAAGTCTGGATTCAACGTTTTTAGTTAAGTCACTGATTTGGTGTGTAAATGTTTTGTTACACAGTGATATTATCAATGTCCGCAGATGATTTTTAAGCTACATCTTTTATTATTGGAAATATTGAGGTCTAATGTATAGAATAAGCCCTCCTGCTAATCGCGATGTAAAGACTTGCGATGTAAGAAGCTCCTAAAGCTTTTTAATTGGTCAACCTATATTAAGACAACTTTAATTTCTGTATTTAGTTCTTCATCGCATCTTCATCGCATGAAAAAATCTGATAGATTTATATTTTAAACTTAACAGTTACAAGTACCAGCTAATGTCTCTTTAATGACTCTGGCATCATTCATAATAGTGTAAACCTCCTTAACAAGAACTCGTTTAATGCCAACTCTCAACGCTTAAGGCGAACATGAATAAAATTTCGGCCACGACGACGATGTATATAATCTCATAGGAAGATTTATCGGTTTAATGGGAATTTCCGTTATCTCGAATTATGAACTGTTCTGTAGACCGTTGCATCAGTAGATTTTGTCATTTAACACGAACTTTCAAAGTTTTCCTTATTTGTTTCCTGTTGTTTGTCTGATATGGCTGCTTTCAGAAATATTCCGCTTAATTGAAACCTTCTTATGGCACTGATTATGTGTATAACCCACAGTGTACATAATATGAACTTAACCAATATAAAGGTTCCTTCTCCCCCCAAAAGTAGGAAGTCGCCTTCAGCTTTTAAATCAAGACAGGATTGCAAAGTGGTCTTATCGCAAGTGATTTGTGAGAGCTTCAAACTACGCTGTTGAAAAGGAGATGGAAACCCTAACTTAGAGTATGGATTGATGCAATAAAAGTTATCGCCGTAGTCTGAAAATCCGTGTCATCACAAAGCATATAGAGCTATTTTAGCAGAACCTGGTGACATAAAGATTCTAGTCGTATTGACGAGTTAGGTGGTGCTCACGTAACAAATGAAATAGTCTACAATAAATTTCAGACCCGTAGTTTTATGGAGTTTATTACTGTAGAATACGATGTTGCCGTGCGTTCTTCAATTGAATATGATGCAAATTCATATGCAGTTGTTTCTGAGGTGCAAGAAATGCCATCGGAAGAAACTAAAAAGGAAAATATCCGTCCGCCTACCTGGCAGAAAGTGATACTGGCCTTGAACATTGCAAAACGTTTTGCTGCCTTGAGTGCACGTGAGTGCGTTTAAACCAGCCTTGAGTGCATTTGGCCAAGACGTTACCAAACAGTTTTGTTCCCGTCTGCAACAGCGCAACATACAGGAATTTTTTACCAAAGCATTATCTATGAGTGCATTTTCAAGTACAGTAATTTATGTAGTACCATACTGGTTTCTATGATGAATGCATAATATATTACAATAATTACGTAATTACATACTGTAAATGATTAATGGGTAAAAACAATTTTTCCGAAAAAAATTATAAACTTAATTAACACAAACTCTGGATTTTTTGGTCCCTTAAGATTCATGTTAACGAAGGTTTACTATAATATCATAATCTGTCGTCCTAATCCATTCTGCTGTATTGAGAGCACTGCCTAAACGAAAATTACAATGGCGGTTTTTTATCCCCCCCCCAAAAGATCTCGTTTCAAGTCAGTTTTTTATTACGTAGTATAGGCACAATGTAATAGAAAGAGATACTAACGTCTGTCACATAGAGAAGCAGATAGTATGTACGTGGGTACGATACCAGTAGTATGGTTAAGTAGGTCAAATATTGGTATTTTAAGCAAATGTTTGTAGTTAGGATTAGGTATTTCGTAGTTAGAATACTGGTAATATCATCTGGTAATCATAAATATCATCATATTTCAGCTTTCGGCAAAAATGTAGTAGATGATTGCCACGTGTAATTTCCAAACTCAGAATTTCAGTTAGATTGTGGTAAACTCAATTAATTCGAATTTTACTTTTTATCTTACTATAGAACTAGTTGGATCACAGAGGCAGGATCCGAAATTCACTTGTGAGACTTGAAATTCATCTTACGAAAATTCTATCATAAAGTACATTTGATAATAATATTGAAATGAAAGAAGTTAACATGTGTTATGTATTACATTAAGAAGCTTTTACTTATTAGACGCAGCATCCTACAAAATGTGCAAATTTTGAATCGTCATTATTAGGAGAACATATATAATCATAATTAAAAGTATTTATAATTTGATACTGATACACTCCTGGAATTCTAACTTAATAGAGAATCGAGGCCGGTAAAGAGAGGAATTGTCAAAAGTTACGGAATACAAAACTAAGTCAAACGGGCTTCCATGAGACTGAAAGGGAGACCTTTAGACACATTTTTTTTTTAAAAAGAGCTAGAAAATGTTATGTAAAAATTACTGGCTACTGCGAGATCTTTTTCTCTTCGCTGTTATAAAAAGTAACTAGATATACCTAATTGTTTGTCTTTGCCACTTCTCGCAAAGGCTTGAAGATGAATGTAATCAGAAGAAGGGGGTGAAAAATCTTTTTATTGAGCACAATATAGTTTACAGATAGCATGGACATACGTGCTTACAAACAGATGTTATTTTCGGTGAGAAATTAAAAGATACGTAATACTAAATTTAAAGATAAAATAGTAAAAGATTGTACATTTCAATTTCATCTAACACGTTGACACAGAAGCTACACTGGCAGGATAATGCCTAACCGACACCAGAACCTAACCGGCAGGATTCGGCGGCAAAAATGTGAAGATGATATTCAAGGTTAACAGCTGGAAGAAATAGCAAGGCTGGCTCACAATAGCGAAAACATGCTCGACTAAACTTTCCGCTACATCAGTTTAAATGCACTCCTTCACTCTAGCTAATTTACATTCTGGCGAGGAAACGGGAAGGGAATATTAGAAGAGAGAAAAGGCTAACACTAATAAATAAAAATATGAATAAATAAATCGAGCAGTTTATTATTTCTATTTTCATTTTGAATTTTTGTATTTATACTTTATTTCAATTGTAAATTTTAAATTCTGCAAAATTGTTTGATTAAATTTTGCTTGATTTCTCATTGCAATTTTTACCATTCGTCGGGGGGAGACTTCAAAATTTTCGGATGAACTGTTATAATTAAATACGTTTGAAGAGTTCATCAGCTAATTTTGAATATAGAAGCACAGTGGTTTTCAAATTTGATTATAACTGAGTCTGATGCATACTTCTTTTGATAACGTTATATCAGATTTGATTGAATTTCTCTTCCTTTGTATTTGTTCTGGTATGGTATTTTTCTGTTTTTTCTGTTTTTTTTAGTTTCAGTTTCATATTTCTGTAATTTTTATTTTGCATATTTTTAGGGGATTTTGGAATTTATTGGTATTGAATTTCCCCTCTTTTGAGTCTTTGCGTATGACTGGTTCTAAATTTCTTGCTTTTTGTCTATACTGATCTTTCATCAACATCATTAGAAATAAAAGCAAACGATGTAAAAATTACTGGCTATGTCTTAAATTTCTCTTTCATAAATGAGACTTTGCTTTACATAGAACTAGCAACATCATCAGATGTGAAAGGAATCATTCCCATATCTGAAGTAACAAGTCCGGATAAGATTTTAATAGCATCTATTATTAAACAGGAATTAAAAGATAAATTTATTTTTTTGTGATAATAATAACAGTAACAATTTGTCGTGAGGCTACTAAACAGAAAGAGTGAAATTTAAGTTAAGGTAGGAAGTTGTAGTCAAAGCATTATATACTCTGAGCTACTTTGGTAATTGTAACCGGAGCATCGAAATCAAATTGTCGCCCGCAGACTAACGCAAAGCCGAATAATTACACCTATCAAAGTTGGCTGGAGCTAAACGTAGCGTGCACACGCAGGCATAAACGCACTCTGTATTACAATTCAAAATCCTCAGTTTCAATTACTATCTAACTCATTTACATTCTACAGAGGAAGTAGAATGGTGAATTTATAGTAAAAGTTGAAACTTTAAATAACTAGTTAATTTAAATAGTAACCTTATGCATCCTTTTTCAGAAGAGCAGTGCAAAGAGGAAGGCAAAAGTTCTCAATGATTCTGAGAAACATAATGTGAACATTATACAGCTTAAAGTGAGTTAGTTATTTAGTTCCAGGGTTTGAATGGACTTCTTATTCTGTTATGTGTGTGTGTGTGTGTGTTTGTCTAACAATGAACAACGGTAAACAAGTTTCTACATATATACACTCAAAAATGACGAATATATTTTAAGGTTCGACTGTCTATCTCTTGTGTAGAATCTTGAGAAATAGTTATTGCACCGAAGAAGTGTTAAAGCTTCCCTTTAAATAACTCTTTAAATTATTAACAATACGTCAACTTGACGCTAACATACTACGCCTCTGCTTGATTGAAACAGTACAATCAAAACTCAAGAATTCAAAATATTAACAACTAGTAGAATTAAACTAGAGGTGTCATACAATCATGTATCCTACAGCGCGTAGATGAGTCTAGTGGCAGCAAGGTAATAGTTGTAAAGCCACGTCTAACCAGCGGTAACTGCTGAGCGTAAGCTTGGTTATAAGCACGCACAGAAATTTTCCAGACTCTCTCTAACTTTCCTTACTGGAACGTCGATATTTAAACTTTTTTCCCACTGGTAGAATTTGCATTTCTTACGCGCGCTACCAAATTTAAATATTCTGGCACTGATAATTAGGGTTATGAAGGCTTATAGGAAAGTAACTTAAAATTAAATTTAACTGGTTATTTAAAATAAATCCCTACAATATATTAAACTTGTTTACTAT
Source organism: Stegodyphus mimosarum (assembly GCA_000611955.2). Taxonomy (NCBI): domain Eukaryota; kingdom Metazoa; phylum Arthropoda; class Arachnida; order Araneae; family Eresidae; genus Stegodyphus; species Stegodyphus mimosarum. Next base: position 216,532 of record KK120345.1, read on the forward strand.
TGTTTATTTTTATAATCTTTCCTTTTAATAGTTGAACGGCGAGGAATTTTTCCAATCTCAGTTCTTTTTCTTGTGTGTGCGTGGGAGTCCATAAGCTATTATTTGGATGATCGGTGTCTCATCTCAAATCCATCCTTATTTTTCATGTTTAATGCAAAGAAAATCCTAATACGTCTATAAAATTTGTTCAAGATATTATCATCTAAATTCGAGCTGAAATGGTAATAAGATAATAATAAGAAGAAAAGCATAATTGTCAAGTATTATTTTATTTATTTGTTGATTGCATTGTAAAAACAACAAGAAAGACAAATCTAACTAAACAAATCTGTCCATCATTTACTCATTGTCTATAATTCTGAAAGGTCTTAAGGATATCATAATCGATCTGCATTGGCTTTTGGCATCTTGAATTCTGGAATTTTGAAGAGCAACACGCAGCACGTATGATCGTAACGTTTCCATTCGTATTTTGCAAGAAACAGATAACATCTGGCTGTAGCAGCATAAAATATTTTATTACTACCTTTACTTTTTTATTTCAGAAGAGGCGCAGAGTTTTATTGCTCTCCAACATAAGAACATCTAAAATATCAGAATTGGTGGCATACTACGAGAACAAAACGGTTGTAAAACATTCACTGACGACTGAGGCCACACCAAAATGTTCTTGAATGGCGGAATGAGAGATGATTGTGTGGATGATAGGGCTTGAACATTCTTCGGAGGCAGTTTTACAACGCAAAACTGAGCTTTATTTTTGCAGTAAACGGTATTTATGATTTTGTGTTCTCATTTTGTGGCCTGACGGAGATTAAATGCTTTTTCTGTTATTTTTATTCTAGAGTACCCATTTTCTTGAGACGAACCCATCTCCGGTTTAATAACAATTTGAATATCCTGAAGTAGTTAAAAGTACTTGTTAGCATTTAATATTGATAGCCAAGTAACCACATAAATCACTCCTAAATTTTGGATTTTTTTTTTGGGGGGTTTGGTTAGTAGAAAATTAGAAGAAAATTAAAACAGTATTATAAAATATGTTTAATTTAAAAATGTGCCAAATGTATCTGCGAATTCCGAATTAATACAAAAATATAATATAGATGTAAAATATAGAAAGAAAAATGCTACAGGTGAAATTCGAAGTTTTGCCGATAACATATCATTGTAGAATTTAAAATGTTTAAAGTTGTTTAATTAATTAAACTTTTATATAATTGATGAAAGTCTATATTAATTATTGAATTTTGACTAAATGTTTCATATAAAGTTTAAAAAAATATTAGTCAAAAATGAATTAGCATTTAAAAATGAAAATGATGTTCACATATTTTGAAGGATTAATTATTCTGATGATTGATCTGCGATTGAAGCAATTCAAATTAAACTATTAGTAAACTAGTTATTGATTTTTGATCATATTTTTGGAAAATAAAATTCCTCAGTTTATCAATTTCAAATTTTTCGACAATAAAAATTCATTAATGAATTATAAAGCATTTCTTCTTTGAAGGTAATCTCAGTACATGGATGTACAAACTTATTGTCACATATTTTCACATAATCGTACTGGCACTTTCTTTTCTATCAAATAATAACAAATCCAATTTATAAATACAAAAATGTTTCTGTAAGATATTTCCGTATTTTCTTATTCCGGTAAAAGAAACTTATAATAGTTTTATATAACCATTTTCCATGCTCTTTGTTGGGCAATATGTGCTTGGGATTTCAACACAAAAATAAAAATCTAGCACCATCCTAAAAGTAAAGCAAGATTTTGTTTCCAACTAAAGGCACTTTTGTTACTTCACATAAACTTCTACGAAATAAAATGGGTGATTTTTCTTGGTTTTGATTTAGTTACTGAAACTTGAAAACTTCATTTTAGGAATCGATTTTTAAATTATCCCTATGCAGTTCAAAACCTGGCAATCTTCTATTGCTGGGAAATATTTTTAGATACAATCGTTTCGATTTCAGATTTTTGAACAGATATTTAAAAGTGGCTAGGATCCTAAATGTAGAATATGATTTATCAAAATCCTGAAATCTCGCATTTTCAATTAGATATAATGAAAACGATCAAACAGCTTCAGATGCCAAGCCTAGGAACCTTCCTGTGATTGAAGCTGCGCCATCAGTACACAAACGTACATACATTTACGTGAAATGATTGTTTCAAAGTATTCGTAGATCACTTCTAATTCTCAGGTTTGCGACCAACAACCACCACTTATCTGTTAATACTTGGATGTAGATTTTTCTTTTCGAGGCATATCGGTTGGGAGGTATTGGTCTAAGATATCATTGTTTTCCTTATCATTGTTTGTTCAAGGAGTTCCTCTGAGGAAGATACTCCTCAGAGGTATACTTGCCACAGTTTTCTGTGTAGCAGATGCCGTCGAATTGTGGAAGCAGATAATACCATACTTTTACCAGTGCTCTAGAACAAGTTATCATCATTTTTTCTTTTGCGTACACTTGAGACATTGTAATGTAGAGTACATGTTAACATTCCCTTTGAGAAGTATGATCTCTTAAGTCATCCATTCACATTATTTCCGGAATATATTATTTTAGACAAAAAATTTAATGAAACAAAGACTGATTATTACAAAATTTATTCAAGTCAGTACAATGATAATACTTGTTTTAAACCAAAAATTATTATGAATTTTAAATCTCAGTTACCCTGAATGTGAGGTTTTCTGAAACTAAACTGAAAACATGAATGAATTGCTGAATTTTTTTACTATTAATGAAATCCAGGATAATATTTAAACATTATGCATTCTTGAAATAGCTTTATGACACATTAAACATGTATAATTATTTTGAACTAATATGCAATTTAATACGTTCGAAGTTTTAAATAAGAATTAAATCTCGAAATCAAAAGGTTCAATACATTGGCTTTCTCATTAACGTGGACTACAGGGGGGGAATAGAATGAAAATATAGTTTTTGATTCTCAAATGTTTTCTATTTAGAAGTTATTAGACTTCTTTTTGTTTCTCAGAGCATCGTATTTCTTGAAAAGAAATTTATATGGTATTTTCTCCCTCCTTTCCGCATGCCTTCATGATGTAACTGGAAGCCCGCTCGGTACCGGCTATTCAGGAGGCCCGTAGCTCGAATCCCTCCGAGGGCATTGGACGGTTTTCATGTTCCAGCATATATTTAACCAGATAACTCTACAAATTGCTGTTCACTTTTCGAATATGCTTTGGGGTAGGTTAAATTTCAGTTCATTACGTCAAATGTACAATGAACGTCAGCAAACATTCCCCAATTTCATGGCTTTTAACTCTTTTAATTATAAGATAACTTATTTTGTAAGAACCTTCAATTGCATTTTCATCACCTGTAATAAATGATGATAGAAATGATTTCATATTAGATTTAGACTGTTTAGAAAGATTCTAATTGAGATGTTTGGTTTCTAATTGAGGCAACAGCAACAAAAATTTCATGTTTTAATTTGACATAACTTTCATACCCATTACAGAAAAAAAAGAATGTGCTTAATCTGATCGCTTATGAATAATAATCCATATCACATATTCAACAGAAAATTTTCTTTTCTTTCAAGATGGAACATTGTTCGGAATTGTTTTACTACTAGTCAGCCTGTCTCTTACCAGAATAATAACTTCTTCTCTATCCAACTGGCTTTTTCGAAATTGTTGGTGCTGACGCCAAACAAAACTATGGTAAAACTACTTCTATTTTTTAAATAAACCTTTTAACATTTCTAAAGGAACACAACTAATGTAAAACAAAATTTCACATTAAACAAAATTTGATTATAATGTAACTGTAAATAAAGACAGCTACATGTTATGTAATACATACTTATCTTAATTCAGTAACAATAATTGAAATATACATATCTTCATTGTAATGATTATCATAATTCAGTTATCAGTCATGGAAGTTATTAATTTGATTTTATTAGTTGATCTTAAATTTTGCTTTATTGAAAAGTAATTGCTGTCAATTTAATATTGGCAGTTTTGGTTAACTCTGAATTTAAGTTGATTATGTTAATTTTTCTTTTATCCTTAAGGTTGCTTGGTTAACCATTTAATTTTGCTCTTAAACTCCTAATCTTAATTCGATTTTTATAATAATTGTTTAACGCTTAATCTTAACTTGGTTTTTATAATGTTTGTTTAATTTCTAGTTAGGTTGACTCTTGAGGTCATTTTCACTTTGAATTTTAAAGTTCTTTGTTTTACACAAGTTGGTGTGTAAAGTTTAATAAGTTTTGTTAACGTACCCCTCTTTCTGGTAAAGTCTGAATTCATATTTTCTGACTCTGGTGGTAAAGTTGTTTATGGTGTTGTAGAAAGATTCTTGAGAAACATGAATTTAGCTGTGTAATATCTATATTTGAACTGTAGAAACATGAATTTCGTGGTGTTATTATTATATTCCAACTGTAGAAACATTATTCGGTGTTTAACTTAATTTAGTAATTAAAAGCAAGTATTTTTTAATTGATTTTCACAAATTTTTACGTTGTGATGGGAAAAAGGATTTATTGCCTTGTTTGCGAAATTTCCCTAAAGAAAAGAATTCTCAGAATGCTTATCTGAGAATCCAGACAACTGCCAGACTGTTGTCTGGAAATTTCCTTGGCCAAGTTCAAAGCTGCACCCTGCTTCTATTTTTTTTTATATGCTGCTACTACACGCCGGGGTTTTGGCACTAGGGTAATTGGGAGTCCGTTAGGCTTCCACCCATGCTAAAGTAACACTCTGCGCGAGGCTAGCTGTAGGAATGTGTTATTTCATTCGTAGAACAAGTTCAGTGACCTCCTGCGCCGATTGTAATTTTTGCAGGAAAAAGAATATTAGCCAACATCAGGCAGCCACCCAAGACCTTTACACCTACTGCCATGGATTCTCCTCATAGGTTTGCCTTGCGACTGGTGACTTTTGGAACTTCACGCATCGCCAAGGCCGGGGGCTGGCGAGAAGAAATAAAAGAGCCTGCAGCGGTCTTCGTGGAGGGAAATCGGAAGTTTTCGCCAGAGAAGAAGCAGTTGCTGAGACCGAGTAATTTTTCCGGAGAGGTCTGTATTAGAAAAAAGCAAAGTAGGCAAAACTGGAGAGAAATGGCCAGCAAAACTGTCGGGCAGAATCCATGGAGAGGAGGAACGCAAGATACTAAAAATTATACGTGCTAATGTATGCTAATCTACCTTATTTTTTCTTTACAGAATCTCTGCCACCGACGGGGAAAAATGTGTTCCCCTCAAGGAAGCAGGACACGTGTCCATAATTGAAAATTAATCTGTCTGAGAGCCCCCCAACAATGTATTAACTTATGAAAGTTTAAGGTATGTGAATTCGTTTTTTTTTAGTTTCTACAGATTATGTGCCACCACCTGAAAATGTGATATGTTAAAAAATATTATACGTTCCTGTTTATCAAGCCATCCAATGTTTCCGGCTTTAGTCACTAGCTGATTTCGTCTGTTCACTACCTATAAAAAATGTTGTAGAAATCTATTGTTAAATTCCAAATAAATGTTGAGCTTTATTTTACCTAAACTTGTTTGTTTTACTCATATTTTAGAAAACTGGACCCAATAAATTAAATTAAAACTTGGAAGGGTTATTTTTATGGCTTTACACAACGCTTTGGTATGTAATATTACACTTGTTGTATTTTCGTTATGGTATTTACAACTATAAAAAAAATATTGAAAAAAATGAAATGAAATGACTATGAAATAAAAAAATATTGTTTTCCTATTTCTTTCACAATGTTCTATATTCTGCCATCAAAGTATAATATTCTATATTTTACCTCGAAGAACCCCCTCAGGGGCTCACTTTTGTGAGTACGTGTGTGGCAATCCCGAGGTACTCTAGCCCTTCAGGGGATCATCTTCTTGATGAGACGGGTATCACGATCCTGGAGCCCCAGTGATATATCCTCTTTTTCGTGTCCTCTTCTCTGAGCTGAAATTTTCTGCCTTCCCTTCTCCTTTGCGGTTTTCCTTTTCGGAGGTTGGGGCTCGTTATGAGAGACTGGAACACCCCTTGTCTGTAGTTTTCGAATGACGAGAAAACTGCCCACGTTTGCCGTGCGTGGAGACCCGTGTCGCTGGAAAGGAGGGTCCTGGTAGTTGAGGGGAGAGGTACTACTTCAGCTAAACGGGAGGTGCCTTGTTGTCCTCACGGGTGTCAATCGGCTGGTCACTAGTCCTTGTGTCAGTGGCTCGGTGATAAGCTCTCTGGAGTACCTGCTTTCGGGAAAGCCGACTGTGGGGCTTCAGTTTGCGTGTAGGTCCGGCTAGCCCTAACACAGGAATCTGTGTTCCCTTGTTGGGCTCCATAGTGGGTGCGGCGGTTGGACCGAATCTGTTTTTCATCCAATATGGCGAAACCCCAAATCTATTTCATTAAAGACTTCAACGTCAGTAACGACGCTGAAAGAGCTAATCCTTCTGAAAAATCATGTGCAAAATTACGTACCGATGGAAATGCGAATAATGCTGAGAATTGTCCCCGCTTCTTTGTTGTCTCTAGTCCTTCTGGCGAACTGCAAAAGATGTCTCCTTTTGTAATAAACAAATACATCCATTCTTGTATTGGTGAGCCTAGAAATATAAAACTTCTCCGCTCTGGAGACTTGCTTATTGATACAATTTCGGCCACCCAGTCTGCATCTTTACTGCAAGTAACCAAACTTGGCCAAGCAAATGTCACTGTAACATCACATAAGACACTGAATGTTTGTCGCGATATAATCTCGGAAGTCGACTTTCTGTATGTCTCTGAAGAACAGATCGCATCCGAGCTATCCGACCAATCCGCTTAGCACCACTGATGCGTAAGGAAGGCCAGTTGATCGAGACGAAACACGTGCTCCTGACCTTCAACTCGCCTGGTCTGCCTAAAAATATTAAGGCCGAATACCTAAATTCTCCAGTAAGACCTTATATTCCAAATCCAATGCGATGCTTCGAATGCCAGCGCTTCGGCCATTCTAACATGTCTTGTCGTGGTAGCATCACATGGGCCCGATGCTCACAGATTGATCATGGTTGTGGGAACTGCACCGCCGCGCCTTTATGTGTAAATTGCAAGGGTGAACACCCAGCATTTTCTGGCCTCTGCCCGAAATGGAAATCTGAAAAAGAAGTGCAGACTGCAAAATTTACAAGGAACATCTCATATGCTGAAGCCAGAAGATTAGTCCAAAGCACACAGGTTCGACCAAATACATCTTACGCCAGTGCTCCTAAATCATCTCGTACAGTTGCCACCCAAACTTCGGTTAGTGTACAGACGCTACCAAATAAAACCCAACCGATTATAAACAGCAAGAAAAAAGAAAACCCGACACATATAGTACAAAGGAAAGAAACAGTAATTGAAAGCAAACCCAAAAATCTCACTCAGAAAACAGTTAATAAAAATAGAAGCCTCAGCAATAGCTCTCTTGATGGGATTATTTCTCAATCTGTTGATTCAGATAGTATGGAAATAGAAGAGGGTCTAGAAGTTCCCAGTCATCTCCTCCCACGAAAAACTAAAAAGCAGCACAGAAAGAACAAACATGAATCATAATGGCCGCACTCGTCTCACGAAATTTGCTCGATAACAAATCTATAATCAATGCTTCTCATCCTGTGTGCTTAGCAATACAGGACACAAATCTGAAACCAGAACAAGAAGCAGAACTTCGGAGGTTCTCTTTCCTCAGCAAAGAAAATCTTGCAGGTGAACGTGCCATTGGGGGTCTAGGCCTCTTTACCTCACTGGACTATCCATCAAATGCGCTTCTTTTCACGACATCCAAGTTGTTGCTATCCAAGCAAATTTTCACATTTTTGTTTCAGTCGTTTCTCTCTATTTGCCTCCAAATGAGCACATTGATCAGCAGGATTTAAATGATCTTATAGAGCAGCTGCCTGAGCCATTTATCATGATAGGGGATTTGAATGGTCATAGTCCCCTCTGGGGAAGTAATGAAACAAACTCCCGAGGAAGACAAATTGAGCAGATGCTCGATTTTGTCTCGTGAATAATGGGCAAAGTACATACTTCCATGAACCTTCAAGGACATACCACTCTCTCGAACTTGCCATCTGTTCACCATCTCTATTGCCATTTTGCACTTTTAGTGTGGGAAATGATCTTTACAACAGCGATCATTGTCCCAATATTGTATCTCTTGCACGAAGAGGAGCAAACCCCATGTCCAGAACCCCTCGGTTCACACTTGATAGGGCAGACTGGGAACTCTTCTCTTCCACTGCAGAGCTCACGGGGAACATGGTAGAAGATGTGCGTATCGATGACGCAGTTTAAGCAGTTACTAATACTATTACACAGGCAGCTAGCTTTCCATTCCTATAACATCAGGAAAAATGCTGAAGTATTCAAACCCATGGTGGAATAGTGACTGTCATGAAGCGATGAAAAAACAAAGAAGAGCATGGGGAATTTTTCGTAGGTATCCTACTTTGCAAAACCTTATAGCGTTTAAAAGAGCCAAAGCAAATACACGAAAAGTAAGAATATTTCTGGATTTAATATGTGTCTTCAATAACATCATCTACGCCTAGTAAGCGAGTTTGAGAAAGAGTTAAAACAGCATGCGTAATATATAAAACCACTCACTTTCCTTTTTGGAAAAAGATGGCCGAGTGATTAGCTCCGTAGAAGAAATTGCGAATACTATTGGTAAGACATTTGCTGCAGTTTCCTCCAGCAGAAATTACTCACCTGCATTTCTTTCTATCATGCAGCGCTCTGAGAGAAATCCTGACTGACTCTCTCTTGAATGACTCTTCCAACTCCGAGCTTTATAACAGAGATTTTACTATGCTAGAGTTAAAAAGAGCTCTGGTGCAGAACACATAGGTCTTGCCCGGGTCTTGATGGCGTGAATTACGAAATGCTGAAGCATCTGTCCCATAAGTTACTGACTGCCTACTCACTCTTTACAATAGGGTGTGGAAGGAGCGAAATTTTCCCAGTACGTGGAGAAGAGCTGTTGTGGTTCCTATTGCTAAGCCAGGGAAAGACCCGAAGAATCCCTCGAACTATCGGCCAATTGCCCTTACGAGTTGCGTAAGCAAGCTCTTTGAAAAAATGTTAAACAGCCGCTTAGTCTATTTTTTGGAGAGCAATAATATAATTTCGCCCTACCAAATTGGTTTTCGAAAGGCAAGGACAACCATAGACAACAAAAGGTTCTTTTTGGAGACATCTATTAGAAAAGCTTTTGTTAGAAGAAACCACCTTGTCTCGATATTCTTTGATATTGAAAAAGCTTATGATAAGACATGGAGATACAGTATACTTCGTGATCTTTTATGATACTGGCTTACGTGGCAACCTACCATATTTCATTCAGAATTTTTTGGAAGCTAGAACATTTCAAGTAAGGATTGGCTCTATTTTGTCAAATGTTTTCAAACAGAAAGAGGGTGTGCCTTAAGGCTGTGTGCTTAGTGTAACCCTGTTCAGCCTAAAAATAAACTTTGTATTAAGAAAACTTCTTCCTACGATTTTAGGATCTTTATATGTTGATGACCTACAAATTTGCTGTCGATGTGTAGATATGAGACACGTAAAGGGGCAGCTCCAGATCGCTTTGAATAGGATCCAAGAATGGGCAGACAGTCAAGGATTTACGTTTTCGAAACAGAAGACTGTGTGCGCGCACTTTTGTAAATAGCGAGGTCTCCATCCTGAGCCTGAATTATATCTCAAAGGTTCAATGATTCCAGTTGCATCTGAAGTAAAATTTGTAGGGGTGATGTTCGACCGAAACTTGACTTTCCTTTCTCATGTCGTACAAATGAGAAAGAAGTGTATGAAAGTTTTAAATATTTTAAAAAGTCTTGGCGAACACTTCCTGGGGTGCAGAGCGTTGCTCTATGCTTCGCATTTACAGAGCTCTTGTTCGCTCTAGACTGGACTACGGCTCAGTTGTCTACGGATCCGCTCGGTCTTCAGTGTTGTTAAAACTAGATCATGTTCATCATCAAGCTCTGCGGGTTTGTTCTGGTACTTTCAGGACATCTCCTGTCCCGAGTCTTTATGTTGACTGCTACGAACCGTCACTCCGTTTGAGGCGTGAAGAGTTGTCTCTTTTACAGTACTATAGTTTATTGTCTTAGCCTGATCATCCTTATAAACTGTGTTTACTGGATAATATCTGTGATCTTTTGTTTAAAGCATGTCCATCCTGTGTGCCTTCTTTTCCTGCAAGAGTTCGTGGTCTCATTGAAGAACTTTCCCTGTCTGATATGTCCCCACAAGCAGTACAGCATTTTGAAATCCCACTTTGGGAAAATGCTCAAATCCAGCTTCTTGATATTTTCAGCAATTACAACAAAACAACCACTAATGACACCACCTACAGACAAATTTTTACTGAGCACAGGTATAAATATACAAGTTACTTTTCCGTTTATAAAGATGGATCTAAGTCAACTTGTCATGTTGGAATGTCGGTTATAATTGGTGACCACGTGAAGGGCAGACGTTTACACGACTCTTCCTCAGTCCTAACATCAGAACTGACTGCCGTATACTATGCGCTTTTGTACATCTCAAAGCTACGCCATAAAAAGTTTATTATATGTAAAAATTTTCAGTGCATTGAAATCTTCAGAATTTTTTTCTAGCACCGAAAATCCTGTGATAGAGAATGTACTCAAATTGAATATAAATTTAACAAATCATGGATACGAAATTCTGTATTGTTGGGATCCCGGACAAACAGGAATAAAAGGTAATAAACTGACAGACATCACAGCAAAATCTGCTATTGAACTGTTTGATCGCCTCATCCCTTTGAGAGATATCAGTTGTGTGATAAAACAAAGTACCTTAAAAAATGGCAGCGAATTTGGACTTCCAATCTTTTAACAAGTTGAGAAGGGTGAAACCTAAAATACAGCTTTGGTATTCTACTAGAAATCTTAAGGATTAAGTTCTTCCGACTCGGCGTAGAATTGGTCACACTAGAGCGACTCATAACTATCTACTAAAAGCTGAGAATGAGCCTGTTTGTCCAAATTGTAATTGTTATGTATTACATATTTCAGTTGTGAATTAAATTGTTTTAATTGTAATGATTTAACTTATTTCTGCTTCAGACTTAAAGATTAATTTGTTTTTATTTTGTAGTTGAACTTAAGTTTCTTTGCCTTGTTGAAAAGTAATTGTTGTCATTTAATTTGTTTTCTTGACAGTTTTGGTTAACGCTGATTTTTTTAAGTTGCTTGAGTAATTGATTTTTCTTCTTTAACTTTTGGTTCGGTTAACTATTTAATTTTTTTTAGTTAATATTTTTCTTAACTTGGTTGCTTAATGTTTAATCTCTTGTTAAGTTGACCCTTAAGGTCAATTTTTTTAAAGTTCTCTTTTAAAGTTTTGTTTACACTAGTTGGTGTTTAAAGTTTTAACGAAGTTTTTAATGTGTGCCCCTTTTCTGCTAAATTTGGGATCCATATTTTCTGACTATGGTGGTCGTTTTGGTGTTGTGGAAAACATAAAATATTTCGTACTTGATCATTTTATTGTACTTGAAGTAATTTTTTATTTCCTTACTATGGTGGTCGTGTTTGGTGTTGTAATAAACCTAAGAAAATTATCTATGTGATTATTATATTTTAATTGAAGTACTTTTCTCCATTGAAGTATTAATTAGTATTTAAAGAACAAAACTTTTAATTCTTTCGAAAACCTTTGCGTTTTGGGGAATCAAGATTTATGAGTTTGTTTTCCATTTCTTCACCCGCCAGATAGTGGTCTGGGAAGCATCTGTCATCAATGGAAACTTTTGCACCCTGCTGGAGAGGGTAATTTCAAAGTTACTTACTATACGCCAAGGTCGAGGGGACGGGCTGATTTGCTTACTCGCAGGCTTTTTCTGTGCTGGAGTGAGACCCCTCGACGAGGCTAGTTCCGCTGACAGGTGGTTGACCTTGGTGGATCAGCGATTATTCGCCAATTTCAGGAGTTCGAACTACAGGGCTTCACCTTCCTGTGTGCTTTTTCCCCCTGGGGTTGCCGGGTATTTGGCCTGTCTTGTTCCATCTAAAATCGCCAACCGAGATTTGTCGAAGGGAGGAAAAAGGCTTCGAGCGAGCTACGAAGGGGAGACGGAGAGACGTGGAGACGGCGAGAAAAATACTATCTGTGAGCCACGAGAGTAGCTGTCTGCGTTATCATAGAACGAAAGATGTCGGAAGAAATGGATGAGAGAAGGCATCTATGGAGGGCGACGCAAATGTCAAAATCATTTCTTAACTAATTAATTTCTTTTCTCTCCTTATAGAAAGCAAGCGAAATGGCCAACGAAAATTTTGTTGACGTCTACTGCCATGATTCTGTATCCATGTAACGGCATGTACCCTTACCATTGTCAAATTCGGTATGAAAAATTTTGTTTTATTTTGTTTCCTCACCACCACCACCTATGTAAAAATTTGTATTAAGTCAGTTATCTCTTAATAAATCCTATACTTAAATTTTAACTACTCTTGTAATGTTTTCACTTTTAATTTAGAACACTGGACCCAATAGTATTTATGTATCACAACGCAAAAATTTAATTACTCTGTTGGAGTCTATTTGGTCCCTATTTACTGTTTATTCGAAACCCAGGTTTTACAATATATATGTTGTTATCATGTATGTCACAGACTTTTACACCCATACAATATTTGTCTTATTCATGTGATTTAGAATGGTTATCCAAATTTTGACTTTCATTTGATATTGAACTTAAAACTTAAACTCTTAAGTTAAAAAACTCCAACATAATGTTTGTCTGTTAGTCCATCACATTTTAATTGATTGTCCATATTTTAATAGTCTTCATCAAAATTATTTTAATAGCTGTGACCTGCCTCTCGGAAGAGAGATCAATACCAATTTGTTTCACTACCTGAAAGAAACAGGTCTCTATTATTTAATTTGAATTTATCTTGAGATTTTATGTTAGAATTTTAATGCTATGTATTTTAACAAATCAGTTGTTTTATGATTTTATATCTATATACTGCATATATCATTATCATTATCAATTTCTAAAGGAATTCATAGTACAATTTCATTATTTTACTACTTACCTTGATTTTATAAGTGTGCTGTTGTTTTAAACCTTATTCCCCATCTAATATATGTACAATACATTGCGCGTTAGAAGATGAATCCTCTGTTTGGCGCATATAGCCAGAAATTCATTACCACCACCACCACCACCCTGAAGAACATGGAAAACCTTGCCGTTAATTAAAAATTATACACGTTGTTTTTTAAAATTAGCTTCAATCTGGAAGTAAGTTTTATATAATTTAAATCTAAGAAAAACGATTTAAAAATGTAAGTGAATTATTCCCGAAAATGTGTATTTTCATCAACTGCTAATGACATAAGGAATAACATTATGGAGGATCGCAGTAATTCTGGGAATTTAATTCTGAATTTATTTTATTGGTACACAAAGATCAATTAGGCAGCTAATAGAAACATTTGTTTTCAATTCAAATTGTATTTTATATTGATTAAAACTGAAAAACAACTAGTGTTTTTCTCAACTAATTTTAGGAAAACTAATATTAGCAAACAGATCCCAGATTACCGGAAGCTAAAAACCTATGAATATTAATGCTTGCAAATTTGCTTATCGAAATGACAAATGATCGCTTACGATTTCTAATGAGAAACACAATGAATTTAATGGAAAGGCAACAGTACATTGTGCGAGTTTTTAGATATCTAATGTGAGGCATTTTAATCCAATTAGATATGTTTGACAGAATAATTTAAACTGCATCTTATATCCTTTTGAAAACACGTCCATCTTTAATTATTGTATAACATATTAGTATTCATCGCTGAAATTTTTAATTTAAATTTGATCATAAGAATGATACTACTGACTGCAATTTGAAAGTAATTTCAGATGAAATCCTTACTAATACATTGTTAAAATAATTCATTATAATACATTAAACTAGTAAATTATTTCTTTATTTAAATTTATGAGTTCAACTTGCGCTCAATTGATTGCAAGCATAGAATAGAAAGCAAGGAATTATTACTAACAAGTGGTGGAAAAGACTTTTTTCTGTAAGTAGAGAAAGTGATTAAAATTATTTATGAAAGATCTTTAAGAAAGAGCTAATTTTAAAAGTAGGGAGACATATACATATTTATGAAAATTTAGATAGTCATCAGTATCAGTATCGGTAACATTATGCAGCGATATTGCAAATTTTGCAATGGTTCCGCTTCCTAAAAATATTGCCCTAAAGGTGTTCCACGTCAAAATATATCAAGCGAAATTTCCAAAGAAAAACTTTTAAATGAGTAAAGAAAGGAGAACATTTTCTCCTAGGTTTAAAAGATCAAAATAGAATCTTTACAAATTAGAATATGAATTGAAATTCGTACAGCAGATCGAAATAGATATAGAAACTATAAAGTTAAAAGAGACAGAAAAATAACTATGTACGATATGTACAAATATATGAATGCAGGTATATAAATTACGTATGTAAATTTAAATCACTTAGGGGATGTGCGGCGTAAGGACGTAATTATCTTTCTTTATGTAGTATCCTGTACTCAAATGAATTAAAATTCGTGAGATGGTTACAAAAATTTGCTTTCTCGTGAACATTTATATTGATTTTGTTAAGAAACTTGATTCAAACTTTATAAATAGTTTGGATATTGAGGTCTTCGTGGAATCTTTGATTGCGCACGTAGACTTGTACGTTTGTAATGATATGCAGATATTTACTTCGCATTTACTGAAGTTTGAACAGTCGAAGCCGATGATGCGTAAATAAAGACTGGTTGAACAATTGAGATATAAATGAGATATTTCTTTCTTAAACCTAATTCGGAGTAACAACTAATAATTGCAAAAAGGCAGCTGATGAATTTTGTGTCTTTCCACTAGCATTTCCGATGTGATCCTTCTAATTAAATTTGTTCTTGAAAATGATGTCAGGATACTTGGCGTTGTGAACTTTCGAAATAATTTCATAAAAGAAAATTAGGTGTTTTTTAGGTAAAATATTCATGCCCTTTTTATGAATAATTAACGATTGAGATTTTCAAATAAACTTTATTAAAAATGTTCACTCTTCTTAGTTCATTGCCTTTTAATCTTGCTTTCTATCACAGTAATTCTTGCTGAATGCCAAAGCGTTAAAAAGTATAAAAGACAATGAACCCGGGATTCGGCACCAAAAATAGTGTGTTTTGTTTTCACTTGAAGACGAGAAAACGGACTGTATACACTAATAAAAAATAAACACTGTAATAAGTATCACTTTTAATATGAAGTAAGCCGTCCACTGGGCGACTGCACACTTGAATATTTTTCACTAAAGAATACACAATAGCATTTTCTTACGCTATTAATCACCATAAGCAGATCAAGTTTCGAATACACAATAAAAAAAAAGCAAAAAAAAATTCTCGTTACCATGACGACCATAAGACATCACACGGCGGTAACGCCATCTGTTGTAGTCTGGATAGACTAAAAATTCTTGAGGTATAAAAAAAAGTAGACAGAGATTTTAGGCATTCATGGATATTCTACATTTTGTGCACCAATGTTGAACCATTGGTATAAATTGTTGGAATTTTCCGATGTATTATTTGCGTTTGGTAATTCGACTGCCAAAGCGGTGTCATCAGTATAATAACCCAGAAAATATTTTGTATAATTTACTGGTTTTGAAACATCCATCGCAGAGAACTTCAGCCTTGAGTTCTCGCAAATCTGACTGTGCTTTAACAGTAGTAACAGTAAATTTACTAGTTGTAATAAAAACATAATTAAAGCATTTCTCGATCTAAATTCAATTGCATTAATTTGTTAATTATCACCTCATTCCGCACGTGATCAAATGCTTTCATCACGTCCATCATTAATATGGGAACATTTTGACGGTTATGAAGAGCTTCGCCAGCAAATTACTTAGTAGCAGCAAGACGTTTTCGAAAGCCGAAGTAATCCATCAAATGAGAATGTTTTCACAGTTGCTTAACTTTTTTTTGGAATCACATGAATCTGTTATGAAGTTTTATCAACCGATAGATGACATTGCAATAAAATCGCTGATAGAAACTGAGAAGTTTGAGCGAGCGCAAAGCGAATATAATGCAATGAGTTGGTTTTGGAAAAAAATCTCACATCATATGGCTGGTTGTACATATATACAATATAAATTCTACTAATATCAGAAGAAAAAATAGTATGTGATCAATCTGAACAGACGTGTCAGAACACACCTAACAGCTCAGAAGTGTGATGTTACATACAAATTGTGTTACATCAATGTAGTGTAAGGTTGCTATCGATGGGCCGGCTCCTTCGTTGAACCACCACCATTATTTTCTAATTATTGATCGTAGGCGCTATCTGTTGACTGTTTAGTATAATACAAGAAGCTTGAAAATCCGCCATCTTGACTGGAAGTTGATCCACGCACAAACAAGGTTGCTCTACAAGAAGATAAGATATTTGTACTTTTCTTCTAATTTATCAATGCAAAGAAAATATAAATATCAATAAGATGTTAATAGTGTTTTAGTTGTTATTGATAACATTTAAAACTGTGTTCATTCAGCGTTATTTGGCTATATTAACAATGATTGTTTGCTTTGTTATAACCGAAATCACGGACGTATTACATACCGATTGCTAGCTGCCTTCAATGAGCCAGCCTGCTTTGCTATGAATGGGCTGGTGGCCCAAGCATGGAAACCACACCAAGGCTATTATTTTGTAACTTTTTTAAGCTAAAGAATAAAATGTCACTGTATCTGATATAGTAAAAATCTATCAGGAATAATTAAATCTATAACAAGATAAGGATCTCATTTTCTTTGTTATAAAAATAATTATAAGCCTTAATCTAATTTTAATCTAAACCGGAGTATCCCTAATTCATATGTAAAATGAATATTTTATTGAAATTCTCGTAATGATTATCATTACATTTTTCGTAATTTATGGCTATTTGTTGTTTTAAAATTTTATCTGTAAAATAAATATAGTAAGAAACATGCATGGTGTAGGAATTAAATCAGAAAATTAAAAACTTTCAATAGCAGGGTATATAATTCTTTCTATTGTTCTCAGCATGAACTTTCAACAATGCACACTTGTTAGAGACTTTAAAACAGTTTAGTCAACAGAAACCAGACATTAAATTTAGGATATACGCTACATATTTTTACGATTTGTTAGTAGCTTTGTGCTTTTATGTCGTACATCTCTGATTTTGATGTTAACCTTATAAAATAGGGGCCACCGCTGTGAAAAAATGATTCCAAACTTCTCTACAGTTAAAGAATAAACTTTCTTTGCTCTCAGTAAAAATGCCTATCAGTTCCAACGAGGATTTATGGCTCAGTGCTATTTGTTGTGATGACTTCAAGGAAGGAAGACATGATTCAATGTCTTTCGTGTAAAGTGTGAGTTCATGTGAAATGTGCTGGCGTAGAAAAGGGATTAAAATGTATTATTGCAAAAAATGTAACTGAACTTAATAAGAATGAATATTTGATGCAGTAATTTGTGTAAGATTTACAACCTAATATTAATAGTACGCTTAATAATTGTTTTGCGCTTTTTGACAGTTTTCAAGTTATGGTTATTATTCTTATTATACTAACCTAACTACACATCACCCTGAAATTCTCATTTTCATTAATTTGTTTCTAATGAAGGAAATTCAATGTTAGCTCGTATATTCTTGCATTAGGCCTATTTGATGATATTAAAGATTACACTAAAATCTATCTCCTGATTTCTTGTGAATAATGCAAAGCTATCGGTATGTTTTAATGTATTTTCAGTGGCCTGCGTTAGTTTTTAATCATTTTATATTTGCGAATTATGTTCAAAATAGTTTTTAAACATTTTATTGCCTTGTATTAAGATGATACTGCATTAGAAAGAAAATAGCTCCTGGCCCATTCATGGAAACTCTCAGGCTCAATGAATGCGACCGGTTTCCTTCACTGGGCCAGTGGCACCTATTCTTTCTTTTTCTAACATTTACTGAACATTTCATAATTATAACGTCTATTCCTAGATATGTGTAGTATGGATAGTAATAGTTATATTAACATGTACAAAACTGTAAAATTGCTAAATTTGACGATTTTATGGCTCTTTTTGTAAAAGTGGCCAAACGATAGCAACCTTCCCCTAAATCCTCACATATCACAAATGAGAAAATAATGATCTCATGCGTAATGCTTGTCCTTCCATCCATATCCCCTGCGTCTCTTGATGTTTGAAAGCTAGAAGTAAAAAGAAAGAGGTAAATTTCTATTTGAATTTTGATTGCATGTGATTACTGATAAGGTCTAAAAAATTCTTCAAATAATTGAGAAAATTAAAAACTTAACGTGAATTTCAAATTACTGATAATAAAGATAAGTAATGATATTACTTTGTCGTTATTTTAAGGTTGCAGATGCATCACTTATATTTAAAACGCAATATGTATTTAATTACATTCTAAAAGGAATGCGTATTATTTAATTATCCAGTGCATTTAAACAGTTCATGTAAATTTATGTACATTCATCATCATACCAGTTTAAGCACAGTGCGTATTTTTGAATTTATCAACAATATGCATTGTGTATGAGGGAAGTAGAGAATGCATATTACCAATTTAATACAGAAATCTGTAATAACCCAAAAATCAATTTATACTTCCAACAGTCGGGACAATTGCTATATCAGTACAGATGAGTGTAATCAGATGATCAATGGCATTGACAGAAAGCCGCCGTTAAAGAGTACTAAGTAAGAAGTCTAAGAGAGTGCGAAACGAATGTAATGGTGATTTGAAGAAAGTTTTCTAATCATGTGGTTAGTTGCATATACGTATAGTGTAAATTGTTTTAATAAACACGAGAAATAATAGTATTATAAATCTGAACAGTCAAGCCAGAGAACGTATAACAGAAGTTAACAATATTTCAACGCATATTTTTGCTGGAAATTGGCATACCACTTTGACTAATACACGTTCTTCACAAACGAATGAAATATCTACGAACTTCGATTGAGATGAAAATGTAAAACCACTAAATACTTAAAATTATGAAAAACGTTCAGTAAATGCCTGTATTTTGAAACTCTCAAAACGAAGATGAAACCATTTCTGAAGAAGATAACCCGGTATGCTTTACAATATTTTATTTAACATATATAAATCGTGATTAAGTAACCATTTCTGAGAAAGAAATCTATATTCATGAATTTATGGCAATAAAGATTGAACTGTCTGTTATCGGTTATTAGACAGAAGGACTGAGAAAATAGTAATGTACACTGCTAATTTATAAAAACGATATATGATCAAGGAGTAAACAAAGAGTAAAATTACTACACATTGTTTTCAGCAGTCAAAACTCCTCATAATTCTATGCAGTGAGTCAAATATATATTTAAAATAAATGCGCAAATTACTGTATTTTGTAATGGTAAACAGTGAATGGTATATTAAATTGGCAATTTCATTTGTTAGCCTTTTCAAATAAGAATCGCATGGTAGAGTTGAGAATTTTACTAAAATGGCATTGTATATGCAACATGCTTTTGAAACCGTCTATGTCGCAATGGCGTATATTCTTCCTAAGCTTATAGGTGCTAACTAAGATGGCGTTGAATATGCAGCAGGAAATTAGTGTTGGTTCGTAGGCGTTTGCCTTGAAACTTTCCTTTTTGGGCCTGGTTTTCCAGGATGAGCGACACATATTTGTAATGCAACGTTGTTGCCATCGATTGTAAAAAAGTGTAGAAAATCGCTGCTTACAGTGGGAAATATACAAAAAAAAGGATTTATTTTCTTATCATTGATACAAAAACATCGATAAATATTGGAAGCGCTTAAGTGGTGAACAGTTTGATACATTGAAATGATTCTGAGTGGTATTTTCTTTGGTTTGAATGCTGTACTTCACAATGACTTCGTCTCACTTTCCTCATCTGTAATACTATTACCGCAGAATTCAGTCATACATTAAGTCCTATTTCTGACTTAGCTTACTGGACAATGGTTAGAATAAAATAAATCCTTATAAGTTCACAAAATTTCTATCTGCTTCATACATTGATAGAGCCTTTTGAAAATTTTTCTAGATTTTGCATTTATTTAACGCTAATCAAGTTTAAAACACGGCATTTAACAATTTTGATTTGTGCTCTTTTCTTTTCCTATTGCACCATTTCTGTACAAAAAATCTGATATTCTTTGTTAATAGCTTTTCAAATTTGTAATTTCTAGTAATAATTTCATTTTTTACTTCGCTACGTAGAAATACACGATATTCAGAAATATGAATCTTTACTTTTCAAGACACCTTCTTCAAAAACCTTGGTACATGAGAAGCAACCATTGTGTTAACTCATTCAGTTTTTTTAAGAGGAAATAATACTTCAGGTATGAAATAAAATCAATATCTCATCTGCTGTTCTTTGAATGCCTTTATCAAGTAACGAGAATGTTGAATGTTCCTTGTGTCCAAAGAAGATAAATTTTAATTTTCTCTTGAGGTTTAAACCGATACACAACTAAGGAATTCAAGGGGATGGATGATTTCGTTGGTAATGTGAAAGGAAATCCAAATTTCGTAATCCTATAAGGTTTTTCTCCCACACTCTTAGCATGCCTTCATGGTGTAGTGGTCAGCACACTCGGCGCGTATTTGAGAGGTCCAAGGTTGGAGTCCTGGCGAGGGCATTACATATTTTTCTTGTCTTATGCTTCGTAATAACCTAGTGTGTCTACAATCCCTATCTAGCATTCTACCTTAAATTTCTGTAAAATGAGTGGGAAGACTTTCTCTGATGCCCATTATCCAACACAGGGTTTTGGCTTTACTTTATAGCTGTAAAACTTTCGGTTGAAAAAAATTTGCGTTTGACAAGAAATAATTTCGCTCACTTTGCATTTCATTAATGCAACCTTGCAGCATATCTTGGAAGCATTCATTGACTAAAATTGTGTTCTATATTGAAAGATGTTTTAAAGAGGTGGCATGACTAAATAGTTTTTGCTTTTGATGCCAAATACTATTTAAGAAACACGTAGAGAGAAACCTGCAGTTATGGTATGAATCAAAGATAGTCACCTTTAAAAGGAGGGATCAGTTTTGGAACATAATACTTTCATTAAAAACACAAAATTACTTTACATTCTCCTTCTAGGAAGAAAATTTTTCAAATACTAAATTTTTCCACATTCTATTATCAACTGCATTAATTAATATTCGGTATGCAAAATACTTCCTCACAAAATTGTCAGAATTATGAGACATAAATCTGAGTCACATAATTAAATGACAATAAATATGTAGAGAGAACACGACCTGATACCTTATTTAAAGAAGTACTGCCAAAACTCTAAAACGCTATATATACATCGAAAGTGTAAAATATGAGTTTCGTCGAAATATATATGCACTTATATTATCTTTAAGTATTTATTTCAAGACTAAAATAATGATAAGCAAAAAGTTATAAAAATTGGATAGTAAGCTGCATAATTGAAAACTAGAATATTTATCTTAACCATAATAACTATAATCTTAGCTCTCATGTACGCAGCCTATATTTGTAAATTCTACACGAGAAGAATAAGATATTTAGTGAAAGTCTTGAAATCGAATATGTATTGTGTAGAAACAACTGTTATTACTGCATATCGTTCGCGCAATCTGAAAACAAAATTATGATTATAGATTGGAGTCTGGCTCCTACAGAATAATTGCAGTTTGGAAATGGATAATTTCCAAACTTTTGAGCCCTTTCATAAAAATAGCGTATATTAAATGTCACAGTATGACGCATAGAAATGGTGATGCATTGTCATGAATTGTGACAGAATATTCATTCTAAAAGGAACGTGGTTCGAAGATTGAGAATAACAGTTGTGAATACCCGGTTCATTTACAGCTGGTTAGAGAATTAATGTCTGTTGGAAGGCCGGAAAACAGCTACATGACCGGCAAAACAACAATAAAGTGAAATAGTTCCATTCAGGAAATTTGTGCTTAATACTTTCAGAATAGAGCTTTCAGCAAATTCGGAGGGCCTAACGGAATAGTAGAAATGGACTAGAGATTTTCTTTGGAAAAAATAAAAACGAAGCGGGTCGAATATTAAAACAATTATAGCTATTGTCTCGACTGTGCATAGAGACTCACGAATGATTTATTGTAAAAAAAGCAGGTATTGTTTATCTACGCACCAAAAAATCCCTAAACGAATAGACGAATGGCGATGTCTACGAATTTAACCACTCACCTAACGTCGTGTCTAAATGCCACATCTGAATTTCTGCAAGCGTTGGTTCAGTTATAATTCTATGATCAAAATATTCAATCTAGTTTTTAAAAGGATTTACTAAAATACTAAACAATTTAATCTAATCTAGAATCGAATCTAATGCTACATCTCATGAGCAGCGTTCGAGATGCGTCATTGCAAATCGAAAGTCAAGTTCTCACAGTTGCCATTCCGAGGCAGAGAAAAGTTTGTTTCTCATCAAGACGGAACATCGGCAGGGAAAAGTTTCAAATTAAACCGGAACAGGTATTATAGAAGTGTGGCTCAAACTGCGTTTAATTGTGTATTGTGTTAATAGTCAACACAGCGTCAAGGGCGATCACCCCCCCCAAGTTCTTAAGTAATCCCTTTGGATTGCTATTATGTGGCAAGATTGTTATTTCCTACCTCAGATTTAAACGGAATACAAAATGTTAATTACACACTGATAATGATATAAGTCCTGTGTCGATTTCACACTTCGTAGGTTAGAGTTAATTTTTCCTTCTTAATGTAAGGATAAAAATATATATCCTTATCAACTAAGTCTTCAGATGTTCAGCCTAAAATATAAGCAAGGAGATTGTATGGCTAAGGAACTTCCAGTCGTAACTCAGAATATTCAATTATTGCTCATTGAGACTTCGCAATGCATAGCACGAAATAAAGTAGTTATTTCTCATACCACAGCCACGCCTCTACATAATGCAATAAAATAGTAAAACGTGAAAAAATGCTTCACCTGTTATAATTAATGCCTCTTATTTATCAATTTTACTAAAGGAATTTGACAGTTTATTCCTAGAAAAGAGAGAGAGAGATTTTCCGAAAAAAGAACGAATTTTTATCTGAATCCGTATTAATGTATTTCGCGTACCATTTTTTAGACATGATTGAGCCTGTTGCTCCTCGCTCAGCTTATTTTAGCAATTATTTATGATGCCCATTAACACTTGATATCACACATAAACACTTTTCGCTTTTAGTATGAAATACTTTATTCACTGAGTTATGAATGACCAAATCTTTGAAATATTTCGGCCAATGGCGCAATTAAGATCCAAATGTGCTTCTACCTACTTTTGCTGAAATATTCTTCCCGTTACCGAGAAATACATCTTATATTTGCCTTCTTTTGAAATAGTTTATTTCAATGCGCCTTTTACGAGGCATCATCTCAACTGGACTACCTTCCTTTTCAAACGGGAAAAGAACAGAAAAATGTATATGAAGTTAAAGAACGAAAAGAAAACGAAATAAAACTGAAGAAAAATTCTTCTACCGATATGCATGCAAGTACATTCAGAAAGTATTGCAAAATGCCTAAGGGAATGAAAAATTTTGCTCTCGGCGTCTTGTCGCATTCTGTAGGTTCTTTTCAAACCAAACTTCTAGAAGAAGACAGAACTTTCACAGGTCCTTTTTACCAACGACTTGGGACACAGAATTGATAAAACGGCTCACCATTTCCTCTTTTTCGCGATTCAACTGAATTTTTTTTTCTGTGCCTCTAGCTCATATTTTTTACCTCCAGAATGTCAAAGTGAACCTTTTGATAAATGACCTCAGGTGACAGAAATTCGATTTATAGAAGACAAAGCGAAACCTTAGGGCAGAAAGGTAGAGCGTTATATATATATATATATGGGGTATATATGTGTATGTGACGCGTGTGTGTGTTTTTCTTTCCGTCTGCAGAGAGCGCTCTGTGAGGAAACCAAAGTTAGGTTGAAAATAGAAATTGATCTATGACAAGAAAAAAAGGCGCCAGGTAACGACAGAAAAAAGTTTTCATTTGTCTTTGTGAAAGGGTTGTGAATGCTGTGGTAATCTCTTATAAATCCTTTGCCAATTTATCGTGGATTTTTATAAAGAGTGAGTGATTGCTTTGCGTGACAGTTACCTCTCTTTAGATTCCTGAAGCAGAAAACAAAGAAAAAATACGTTTTGACGGATTCGGGTGCCGTATATATATATATATATATTAGTGAATAACACTTTGAGTCACAGGTGCCATGGATTTTTCATTGGCTCCAAATATCTCAGACAGTTCCCGTTTCAGTAATAGAAAATTTGAGGAAGGAGCCAAAGGAAACTTGTCTGTTCTTACATACTGTCATTTACTTGTCAAATAACGTATTTTTATTCTCTTTTTATTTTAAAACTTAATATATACAGCTACTTATTAAAATACATTTCCTGCATCAAGTTGTCAGAATGACATATTTTAATCTACATGGTTAATAAAGATCATTGATGGATATACAGCAAAGAAACAGGAAAGGAGTCAAATTAGAGAATCATATTTATACGGATCGTTTATCAGCATCAAACTAAAGTTATTAATATGCAAAGGAAGAGAGATGATAATTTCCTCATTTTAGTTAGTATGAAATCAGTTTTTGTGGTTAGAAGAAAATGTAACTGATAATTTAGATAATAACAAATCAAAGTAGAATTTTTGTCAGTGAAAGTCCATGAGTATCCGAATAGTAAAATTGCTAAGCACTGATAGCTCCTTCCACGTTCAAATCCCGGCGAACAAACTGGCTGCATGCATGTTTCCGTGCTTTTCCGTACTTGTAACGCGAAAACGAGAAAATTTCGCTGAGGTAGTTCTTTATAAAGGTATTTATTTCCTTGATCAGATAAAACTCTCTCATATTTCGTCATAATTAATTTAATCTTATACTCGTCGCATAATTTAATATATCAAAAAATACTTTTAAAATTCTTTTAGGTGAAGATAGGAGAAACTGAAGTTTCGTGATTTTAGCCTAGTGCTTATGATAATAATTTGGCTTAATTAATTGCCCTTTATTAGAAAGACGATTTATATATCTTATATTACTTATATTAATATTTCAAATTATTAAATTAATTATTTATCTTATTACCTAATTAAATTTTAAATTTTTAAAAAAATTAAATTTTAAAAGTTATTTCATATTTGGCTTAATCATTTATTTTGTTTTTTGTGCATAAACTGCACAATGCCATATACTCTTCATAGGAAAAATTTTGAGCTCAAATATTAAAGAACATTTTTTAGGTTTTCAATAAAATTATGAGTAAACTTTGATGTAATGCCGCTTAGTATTATTTAGAGATGGTTTACTGAAAATTCATTTTCTCCTCAAATGTTTGTCTATTCGTCCATTGTCGTTCCTCATCGATTCCTTTTTTCTCTCCTAGAAAAGTCATTTTTTGTAGCTTTAAGTGTTCTCAACGAAGGCCTAGCTCATTTTAGGCGGTGAACCTTCGTGTGTTTTGCAGCAATCAAATAAAACAAAAGAATTCGGGTATTAGTGGTTTCACCTGATTTAGTTTTTGGTTTCTATTAAGTGTTATCTATTTTCTTTCAACAATTCATTTTGAAAAGAATAACGAATTTACTGCATCTACAAAATCCGTATATAGCTGAATCTTAATTATTATAATACAGTGTCCAACATAGAAAATACAGCATCATAAAAGATTAGGTAGAGTGCGATGTCAATTGATACGCAGTGTATGCAAATGTAAATAAGTGATTTTAAGTATGGAAACATAAATTTATATAGAGCCGAAAATTACACATGAGGAAAACCACGAAAGATTCATATATCCAACCTACTCGCGGGACTCGATCCTCGGATCGAACTACTAGTGCTCAGCGTCTTTTCCACTCAGCCACTGATGGGCATCTCTTAACATCAGAACACTTTTCCTAAACTGATATTTTATTTTCAGTTATTTGCTCATGAAACATTTTGTTTTTCAATTATTTTACAGCTCCTAAATGAATCGAAAAATGTAAAAAGAAGCTATGTCGAATTTTACCGAAACAACACAAATTTATCCCGTTTCTCACAAGAATAGCGGGAGATGTTTTAAAGACTCAGAATTACATTGATCTCATTATTATTATTTTGTTGATTTTTGACTGTTTTGTAAGGAATCGGATTTTTTTTATGGCTCCAACAAAATTTCATTTTGTCACATAACCTCTTTTTACATCTTCCGATTCAAATATGATCCTGGAAATTGATACCGAATATCTCGATCAAGTTTTATCATGCAAAAATGAAACGTTTCTGATTTTATGTTTCATAGCGAGTAAAAAAAATCTTAAGCGTAAATAAAGGGACCGGAAGTTGTTACAAAAGGTTAGCTTTCATATATTTAACCAAGCAGTTTTGTAACTGGAAATATATGTCTGCTATTAATGGTTGGAAAAAGGCTATATTAGGTTTCTCTCCGCACGGTGCATAGGTTTTAGATTTTATTATTTTCTTTTGAATATTTTATTAATTTCGCAGCTTACTGCGCGACTTAATTAAATAATATTCTTAATTGTCGAATTCTACACTTTTTATGTGTGTTAACATATGAAAATATACCGGAAATTTGCTAACAAATTAAATTCAATTGGAATAAATTGGAAATAGTTCTTTAAAGTGCTAATTTTAATCCTAAGATAACTTCCCTTTAGCGCATCTATAGTGCTTCATTGACGTCACCCTTGCCTGCAATTTCCCTGAATTGCTGTAAACGTTTTCTCAATCGCTGTCCAGAACTCAAACAAAGGAACCGAGATTATAAATAACTCCAACAGCTTGATACGCTTCGCGTTTTCTCCTACAGTTGACAGAATAAGCCACGTCTCATGCTTTCCTGTACTTCTTTTTCTAATGTCTAAAATATAAGCTGCGCATGCAATATTGAAGGGTGCACCCATAATCATCTGTGAAGCCAATACTGTGTCTGTGGAACTGCTTTATTCGATAATAAAATTGCATTGAATTCTGCAAGGTCTGACTGCAAGTCCATCATTCGACATACACAACAAACCTTTGCCATCTCAGTACAGGTTATAAGGAATTTCTCCCGCCTTCTTAGCATGCTTTCGTGGTGTAAAGACCAGCAGACACGGCGCGTATTCAAGAAGTCTGAGGTTCGAGTCCCAGCGAGGGCATTACTCATTTTCATGTCTCCTGCTTCGATATAACTTAATATCTCTGCAGTGGCGCCCGAACTGGTGGATGATTCTCCACTGCCAGGATTTGGCGACTGGTTCTCCTAATCACCAATCTCCCTTTAAAACGGGGAGTACATAAGGCATTTCTCCCGCCTTCTTAGCATGCCTTCGTGGTGAATGGCCCAGCACAGTCGTGGCGTTTTCGAGAAGTCCGAGTTTCGAGTCTCCGCGCTGTCACTGCTGATTTTTCACGTTTCTCAGCATCAAAATTTCAAATATCTCTAAAAGGTGTTGTTAAAGAGCTTAACTTTACGGGGTTACTATTAATTTTTTAATTTTAACTCATTACTCAACCTCTCCTAGTGCCGTGACGAACTAAAATAAATGTACTAACTAAAATGATTTAGTTAGAACGTTGGAAGTAAGGAAACTGACTGATTCATCTGCCTTAAAATAATATCTAATATAACTTTTTCTTAAATTCAATTAATTCACACATGGCTAAGCAAATCATCTTAATAAGTCTTAACCTAAAAACACAAGAAGGAATAAATCTTCTATGGTACTTGT
Organism: Stegodyphus mimosarum; assembly: GCA_000611955.2. Lineage (NCBI taxonomy): Eukaryota > Metazoa > Arthropoda > Arachnida > Araneae > Eresidae > Stegodyphus > Stegodyphus mimosarum. The sequence goes on from KK120345.1 coordinate 244,436, forward strand.
TAGAAGAAAATACTACCTCATTTAAAACTTTTCTAAAATTTCACTCATTTCTAAAATTAGCTCAAGAATAATGAAGCCATATTCATTAAATCAAAACCTCATAAGCACCAGAGGAGAAATATTCAGACACCAATCAATCAGTTCTACTATGAAAAATCAAGCACTACTTCTAACTTTCCTGGCACCTAAAACAAATATTCAAATATTCAAAAAAAATATGGTTAACACGTATTTCCTAAAAAACAGGGCTCGCTGCGAGTACCCTAAAATGCATAAACATTTTCCAATAATCCCAAGCAAAATCTCCATGTTTCTTAAAAGCCTCCCGGCTCAAACAAATGGAGTGACTGAACAGACCAACTGGGTACACAAAAAAAAAAAACACAAATGCAAGTAATAACATAAAATCAAACTCATTTATTAATATCAAGGATAAAGTTATGGGACAGCTGGCCAGACTACCCTTACACACAAATGCAATTAATATTCTACATTAAATTTCTCCAAGAGTCATTTATCAAGATAACATTTTTGAATTTTAACATAACAACGATTACTTAGAATAACTGGAACATTAAATGAATCATTTGAACTGGATTTCACACAAACTAATATAGAAATTACAATTGACATAAATTTCTTATCTTTAACAATAATTTTAAATTCTTCTAAGACACAAACAATCCTTTTCTTTCTTTTTTTTCAAATAAATTTTTCTCTTTCTCCCCAAATTAAGCAAGATTAGTTTAAATGACACTACTTAAACAATACTATAATCTTACGAATAAAAATATTAAGTAACTCATAGTGAAAGACCGGAATCTATCATCATAAGAAGCTATAGGCGACGTCATCATAGGAAGGTATAGGCTGCAGATGAATTAAGCCATTGAACTAGTCCTAGGTAATCAGCTCCCAAAATAAAGTTCAAGTAAAATGAAATCTTGTAGAACCACAATGAAGAATCAATTATCAATCATCGGTAATCGAAAAATTCTGAAGTATTAAAGTTGAAGTAGGAACAAGGGAATATACAACATGACCTCAGGTGTTTCAGCTGCGATTTTCAACCAGAACCGGCAGACCTCCATTTCGCAGAAAAAACCCCTCGGAGAGGGCTCGGAAAAGATCTTTCTAAGCGCTCTACATCTCGCATCAAATTCGGGAAAACTCTCAGTTCGTCGCATCTTCAAAACTAGAGTCGGTCTTTCCGACCGCCGCGGCATCGCAAATCTCTTCCGCTAAAAGCCGAGGCCGTCCGCAGAACGCTAGCGTAAGCCACCCGCAGGGTAAGCTTGGCCGCAGGACCAAAGGCCCTCTCTGCTAATTCTTTTCTCTGTATCGAACTCAAGAACTCTCTCCAAAAAACCTCCAGACTGCCTTCAAAACTCGCGCATCCACCGAGGAAAATTCGGTTTCTCCTCCCACTCACAATTATAGATCCAAAAGTTACACATAAAATTAAATTCTTGCCAATCCGGGACTTTTCAATATACCTTGACAGTACCAATTCTAGCCCACAAAAGAATCAAAATTAAGCAGTTGTCTACAATTGACGTTTGAAAAACCTAACACCTGCGAAACCTGGAAACTAAAAATTCGACCCCCCTTGCTAACAAGCGAAAACTCTAAGTAGAAACAACATAAAACTGCCCCTTCAATATCCAAATTACAACCTTTCCCTTTCTTCCGAAACTATAAGCAAGGCAACATTCACACAGTTAAAATGGTAAGTGAATAGCGGTGAGCCCATTACAGTATCCACATTTACTGCTTGGTAACAAAGGCAAGGGAACAGCGATATACTGCCCAAAGTTGCAACTGTCAACTTAAAAAGCTATCCCCCAGATGTTACATCCGTTAAAAGACGCTCCCCTTTCTCGCTAGGAAATTGAACCGTTGAAGGAAAAATAATTGGCTAGAGATTTTAAATACACTCTTTACAAATATATATATATATATTCATTACGCTCTTCACAATTTCAGATTTAAAAAATTAAATACAAATACAAATAAAATTGATTACTTAAATGATTAAAAACACTTACATTTTGAGACACAGAATTCGCGACACAACAGTATCACTTGCAAAGTTCTTTTGTCATGGCCAAAATGTGATTTATTTCATCTTCTCTGGTCAGCTTTACAGTTCTCTACTAAATTCTATCGGTATAC
>KK120345.1:246680-258646 GCA_000611955.2 Stegodyphus mimosarum
ATATATATAAGAATAAAATTATTTTTCCTGATAGCAATCTGAGCAATATAAGACTTACTGATATAAGTTTGAGATTTTAAGGAGCTCTGTTATTTGTCCATTACACATCGCCAAGTAGATTTAATGAATGAAGATTTCCTGTTCCTTGCTTTTGTTTTAATTTTTTCTATGAGCAAAATATTTCTACGCTCTTCAAAAGTTTTATCATTAGCTGGGAATTTTTTTATTCTTTCCCACATTGTGTCCTATATGCATATTGAAAAATACCATTTTATCGTATTATATGTTTGCATATAAAGGGATTTGAGATTTCTTCCAAAAAGAGATGTTGGTTGGTTTTAACATTAAATTAACTAAAGAAAATCGACTAATTTATATGTAGAAATAGTGTCTATAAGACAGGCAAGGGAATTATTCCTTCGTTTATGAAATAACAACTGAGTCCTGAGGTGGTTTAAACAAAACTTTTTATTGAAAGCTTTAACTTGAACAAATGCTCAAATGCTCAGCATATGCTTGCAATTTAAAACTCACCTACTGGCAGGCTATCAGTTAACAGAAAGTTGAATTTAGAATTCAGATTGCTTGATGCAGGACATTACCTTTCAAAACCAGCTTATCTAAGTTTAAGTTATGGCCCAAGTTTGAGATTAACCTTTTCTAAGGAAAGCGCTGAAGCCGAGTGAATACTGCAGCATAGCCGAGCGAGAAAACGTATTGCTAAAAGCAGTCTACTTAAAACTTTCAAAAAATAAAACATAAAAATATTCTTGTCGCATAGATATAGTCTGGTTGGCTGAAGTGCTGGAAATGTATTACCACTTAAGTTCAAGTTATCAACGTACTCACATAAATTGCCTTATATATTACAAAATATCTTGAGAGACTGATTGTTTTATTTTCTTTATTTAGATTTCGTGAGACGTGCTGCCAGATAAACATACTTTTGTTTGCCTGACGAGAAAGAATACCGTGTAATTGATTAACATTATTTCAATTATAAAGAAACTCTTGTGAACAACCTTAACACCAGAACGAAATTAAAAACCACAAGGAGCCAGAACTGCTACTTTACACCAAAATTAGATGGCTGTCTAAAAATAATGTATTGGGTAAAGTATCTGAAATCAATAAAAATTGCTAGCTGGGTTTTAGAAAGAACTGTCAGCTAAGTTATTTCCTTTTTTGATCAATAGTTATCTCTACTTTATAACATTTTTTCTTAAAAACTAAAATTCGCTTTATTTGATGCATCTAAAGAAGAATAAAGCAATAAATAATATATTTAATAATTTGGGTCCATGTCTTTAAAATGTAAATTTCAGTTCTTTTCCATAAAGATATATCCTGAGTATTTCAAGTATTTCGATTTGCGTAAAAATCAATATTTAACTTAAATTTTAACATCGCGCTTCAAAATTATGTAAACAAAAATATCAAAAATATTCCTCGTACGAAGTAAAGTAATCACGAAAAATTCCACATTTCAACGAAACTATCCGTTTTGACCGCTACCGAATGTAATTTAAGAATGTTTTTGCGTGATATCTGTACATAAGGACAGAATAAAGGACTCTATTTCCCCAAATGGATTATAAAACTGATTTAAAATGGATTCAGAAGGAATTTTTCATGATGCCTGTACGTACATAAGTGGGCCTGTATGTATGTCGTATAACTCAGAAACAAGTAGCCGCAAAACGTTGAAATTTCGTATATAGGACTGCTATAACATGTAAATGTGCACCTTTATTTTTGGTTGCAATCGGCCGAACCAAAAGTATATAACTACATACAAGGCGCCCACTAAAGTCCGGTAACACCTGCTTAACTGCTAAATGGCAGCAGATTATAAAATTGGTGTCTTGTTATAGTAACTGCGCTACAAGATGTGATAACTTACAGCACCACCATTGGGAAAGGAAGGAATTAGCCTCCTGTCTCGAAAACGGTACGAGATAGGAAGAAAAATTGAATGACAGAGTTAAAGAACTTCGTCGATTTAGTACGAAAAGGCACCTTGTGGATATGAATGCTAAAATCAGAACGCTGAAAACGCACATTTGTTTCTTTGTTTTTTTCTGCACATTTCCGAAACTGTGATGTCACGGAACTTAAACGAAAGGAGAAAAGCTTACCTTTCGGACAAAAAACGAGCCCGCATTGCGGGACAGTGGTATCGCTCGTAATTCACAGTCGAGAGGACTGTGGTTCAAACGCCGCGGGATACATTCTTGCACTGATTGTCTTCACAAACAGAATAGACAATATGCAGATCATCAACAATGGTGTCTCAAAACGCTTCAACGCAACTTGAGCTTAGTGTGGGAATTTGTGCATTATGCAAATAGTGTATGAAACGTAACACCTGTTCGCTAATTAGCAACAAACCAATGTAAAACATCATTAAGCTTTCTCGCTAATTAACAACATAAAACTTGAGTACTAATCCCGTTTTTGAAAATTATATGCGTCTATTTAATATTTCGATATTTCATGTTTCTCACTCTGATCGATAATTTTCGTCTTCCACATTGTATTAAAAACGCTGTTTTAATGGTAACCAACGAAACAGGAAGATCCTGAGTTATTCTTTCTTTAAAATAGGTATTTCCTTTAAAAGGCTTCTTTTAATGATCCTAGTTCTTTGTGAAAGAAAGTTAACGAAGACAAAGGAATTTTCTTTCTTTAATATCCCTTTTTATAGTTGTTTTGTATACCACAAGGGAGCACTTTTCAAGCAAAAAAAAATAATAATAATAAAATAAAATAAGGTAATCTGATTCTGTGCTTTACGTATTTGAATGAAAGTTAATCAGCCACCTCAAATATTGGAACGAAATCTCTCGCTTTACGTAAAGCTTAAGATTCTTGTTAGTCTTTTCTTTCAAATTAATGATTTTTCGAATCCCACAGGTTGAAGTTATTTAAATTGCTCCATGCGCTGGAGCCGTTTATTTAAATTGCTTTCCTCTATCTCGCATTAAAAATTTTCAGTAATTTCTTAATTTAATCAGTTTCTTTTTGTGTGATATCCTTTCTGAGGATTTCTCAGACTTTACATTTGGAATAAATGATTTCGTCAAAATAATAAACTTAGCAGCAGCTTTAATTAACATTAACGTGAATGTGAAAAAGTCCATTAAATCTCCTAGTATAATTAAAAAATAAACTTTAGAAACTACCATTTAATTAAGAAGTGAGAAAACTCAAATTAATTACTGTGAAGTTATTTTTCATTAGATTGTGAAGACAAAAATTCTGCAAAGTAAAGAGAGAAATGTATAATAATTAAAATTTCAAATAACGTTCCATTATTAAGTAATCTTTGAACACATTTTCGGGTAAATGTTTGCATTTCTCAGTTAAATAGAGACTACAGAATATACAGAATATGCTGAATACCTTCAATGTAGATAACGTTAATAGAAGGTTAATCTGATATACAGTATTTCAGTTAAGATGTTTAAAGATATGCATTCTGCATCTTCTCTTTATTAATCGATTCTTTATGTAAATTCCTTTACAGGAAATTCTTCATGGATTCCTAAATTTACCAAAATTGAATTTACAGATTTTTATATATGTAACATTACGCTAATTTTTGCATTCTTATAAGTTAAATTAGATCGTTTATTAGGTAATTAAAACGTTAGAGCTCTTCACTTCATGAAATGCCTTGTTTAAACATTGTTTAAATGAAACTGCACAATCTAGTCGAGTTAATATTACCAACTGCTTTATGCCTGGAATAAACATTTTGTGCAAAGCGAAAGGACTCATTGATCCTGCAACGTGTTCAACCAGGTATATAATTTCAATGCAGTTAATAGATACTGAGGAGATTTTACAAAGCAAATAAATCAATCGAGATGGTTCCACAGATTCCCGATTAGGTCTGTGGAATCTGGGAGACAGTACAGTATACACTTAAGTATTATTAATTACATTATAAAGTAGTTCCTCCGTATTCAACGGTGTGAACCGCGACCTCTACCCCCTGCTGTGCAAAAATTAAGGACGAGACGGTTTTTTCAATATAACTTTGTACAAAAGCTTTCCAAATCAACACATTTAATACCGTAAGAACCCCAATACGTAAGGACATGAGTAATGAAAGCAACACTTACTAAAAGAGAAATCAGAGGGATAAAAAGAAGCTTTATTGAAAAGTAGCTTGGAGCGCAATGCGACTGAAGGCCGAAACATCCCTGTGATGAGTGTCCAGCAAGAAACATCAGGTCTTTAATAGGGGATATGATCTCTCCTGACTGCTAGGCAGGTTTCACATCATTTGTGCATGCTGCATATGGGGTTGTTAATGAGCTGTTGAGACACTGCTGCTCGTTCCTCTTGTAGCACCAATCGCAGTTTCGGAATCGTTACTGGCGATAAGTTACGTGCTGCCACGGGTCTCCCTAGTAAGTTCCGTACATGTTTGACGGGTTTTAGATCCAGAGACCTTGCCGACCAATCCATGTATTCAATATCTTCACTCTCCAACAGCTCTTCGACAGTAAGTGTGCGATGAGGTGGAGCGTTGTCGTCCATGAAAAGAAACTGAGGACCCATAGCCCTTGCGAAAAGACGCATGTAAGGAAGAAGAACCTCGTTACAATAGCAGTCCCAGGTGACGAACTTCCTTGGGAGATATGAAGGTCGGTCCGGCTACCAAGCATTATGTCTGCTCGAACGAGAACTCCGCGACCTCCAAAACAGTCCCTTTTGATGATGTTGAAGGGGTTATTGCGTGTTCCCCGCTCTGTCCTGATGTGTATGTGTCTAGAATCGCAACACAGACTAACTCACCTGTAAAGAGTACTCGTCCCCATTCATTGTCTCTCCAGTTCCGGTGTTCCCGGTACCGCAGAGAACGCCTTCTCCGATGGACAGGCGTTAGAGACACACACCGTACAGGGCGTCGTGCAAACAGACCACCACCGTGCAGTCTTCTGGTCACGGTAAAACGCGATATCGGTCGTCCAGTCGCCTGTGTCGTGTGTCTAGCGATTTCTCCCGCTGTCTACCGCCTGTTTCTTCTGGCCTGTAAGGCAATATACCGGTCATCTGCGGGTGTGGTTCCTCGTGGACGACCACTGCTAAACTCCCAGATAGCTGTTCCTGTAGTATGAAATTGTCTCCAAAATCGTGAAACGATGCTGTGAGCAATTCCGAACTCTGCAGCCACACTTGTCACACTGCGGCCTTCCTCCAATTTCCCAATGATTCGACCTCGGGTAAAAGCATCCAGATGTCGTCTAACAGATTGATTATTCGCCATTTCTCGCTGAGGCAGCAACTCGGTGTGATTTTAACTGCTATACGGCGTTTAATCTCTTTGCCAGAAATACTGATCTTACACCGACAACATGCTTTATACTACTCAGACACTCCCCCATTATGTCTACCTGCATATCTGTGCATGTGCTACCGTACATTACCTTACTTAATCTCCTGATTGGTCTTTCTGTCCGTTCTGCCTCTTCGTTCAGCTGATATGCTAATTTTTCGACTTCGTCCTTAATTTTTGATACCAGTGTAGTTAGCCTTATTTTGAGACTTAAGCTCTTAGGTTTAGTTCGCAATCATTTGTCTTATATTTTTAGCCTTAAGCTCTTAGGATGAGTTCGAAAGAGTTTGCCTTATATTTTTAGCCTTAGTTCAAATTACTCTTTCTCAAAACTATATCCCAAATGTTATTTTGAAGTTTAATATGTTATTGCACGAATATTGAAAGAATGATTTGTTTATTATTTCAGGACGGGTTCTTAAATGTTTACTGCACGCGACATACTACAGAACGTTGGCCTAAGATGCAATTTAAATTGGTCCTTCAGCGTACAGAATTGATTGGTATAATTATAAATTAAGCGCTAGGGATAGACCATGTTTTAAAGAAAGCATTAAATCGTGCCGCCCTGTATAAAGAAAACCGTCTCAATATTTATATTTAACTGGTCATATAATTAATCATAATCGCTGAATTTCATGATCTACTTATAAAAACAGAATTCCGCAATCATAAATCGTAATAAATTTAATACTTTAGATATCGTAAAATTCATGTTAGTAAAATCATGTTTTGGTTGAAAGCAGTGATAATTGCGCAAAAAATTATTTTTATAATACTGTTGGCAGCTACAAGATCGATGTTGTCTCTTTAAATAATCACTCCAGATCAGGAAGAAGAAACTGACACATTGTTAGAAATAATAGCGACGCATATTAAAATAAGATCAATGAGAATACTTACATTTTGCATTTACTCCTGAGTGCATGAGGAATATTTTAAATTTCCAATCCTACTCGCAAAGTAAAATCTATATGCAATTCAGGTAATTGTCTTTAAATTGTTAGCAATCACAACTGATCATTAATTCATTGGTCCTACCTCTCGGCATCGTATTTATATTGAATGGCACGAGCACTAGTATGGTGTAGCACCAGTTTCTGGAAGCTACCGGAAAAGTTGGTTGTAGGGCTTAGCAAATGTGTTTGCTTTCCCGAACCTTCCAGAAAATTACCAAATGCGAAACGCCAAATGTCGTTACCTTAGTAATAGAAATTTTCGTTAAAATCCATCAGAAACATATTTGCCCGTTTCCCAAGCTCTATTTGAGCTATATGTGTAATTTAAAAGCTGTTGGATTAAGAACTGAAATATAACAATTAATCTGAACTGAAATATAATAAATAATAAAATAACAAATAATGAAATATAATAAATATCGACTAAATATAAGAAACAAACACTTTTGTATAACCTTTGGAGCCACAAAATTAATCAGACAGAAAATAAACTCTAAAATTATTTATTAAACGACTTTTTAACGAGTTTGCTATGCCTGAAACATTACTATTCGAAGGTTAATATTTGTTCATTCTGTTAAAACTTTAAGTCCCTTTCTTCTTCGAAAACCACATAAATATTGGTATCTAATCTGTTGTGCTAAACAAATTCGCTAAATACCAGATCAAAAAGTATGAGAATGTCGTTTTCCAATAAGATAGCAAGCTTCCACAATGGCCATTTGGTATACGTTAATCTTTATATAAGCATTCTCCCAACATATGAGCCAGTCATTGCAGTCAACATTTCGTGGCTTTTCATTCTCGAGATATAACTCTATTGGATGTTTTTATCTAAATACCGTTATATCAGATGTCTTATACGATCTGGGAAGAACTGAGATTATTGCGTGTGCAACGGTTGCTATGCAGTCACTAACACACATATACCAATGTCTTGCATGAAATTAAATATTGTGTTGACGTACTAATTACAACAAACGGAATCCCATCCAAATTCATCACTTTTGTAATTACTTTTATAGTGAATGGAACATTTTACATCTATCTTCTCTACTTCTTTGTAACACATTTTAAAAAATTACTTAATAATTTTCAGACAGCTGTATATGCATAACTTTCTAACAAATAAAGGATTGTTCTTTAACGTTTACTTACTATTAAATAACATACTATTATACAAACTTTACTCACGTAAACTAAGGATGTCTAATACTATTACAGTTAAATTCCGAACTACATTTCACTTTCTTTTCTTAGGTTTTTTTCGATTTATTTTTTAAACAATGGCAATATGAGCTGATTTACAGAAAAAAAAGAAAACGTTAATCGAATGTCGATAAAAGAGAGTGGAATTAAAAGATTTTTTTCTGTATAGCTGAATAGATATAAAACTAAAATAGTAACCAATTCCGGAACTGTGAAATTCTCTGGGTCTTATATAACGAATTTATCCCAAACTCTCTGAGCCAGATAAAATGAAAATGAATAGAATTTTTTTTCTTTTGTCTATTCTTCCAATTCATTCTTTTCTTCGAAATATTTAATGCTTAACTAAATAAATGAACAAATGATTCGTTCTTTCTCCAAGAAAATATAACCTCGAAAATCTGATCCATTTAAATGACTTTCCTTCGCAGAAATGTGGGGGAAGAAGACTGGGTAATTAATTGCTCTCAATTTATCAAGCGTGATTATTACTCAGTATTCCAAATGCGATTTTTTTCATTGTTGTTCTTCTTAGTCGATTTAAGAATTTGAAATTAAATGACTATTTACTTATATTTTTGCTTCAGATCGTAGACAGTAGACAATATTCACGAAGTATTTATCATTTGTAAAGCTGTACACGACTTTTTAATCATAGCAATTTATTTATTCATGACAGCATTATTCATTCATGTGCTAAAAACTATTTCTAATTTATTATTTAAAGAATGCAGAGGATACTTTTTTTCCAAGACTCTGTGATTGGAAACTTTAAGAGAGTATTTAATAATTCACTTAATAAGATAACATAATTCATTTGACAAGATTAAATCTTCTGTTACAAATTTAATCTCAGTTAAAATTTCTGAAGTTAGTGCGCATGAACAGAATCGATCAGAATTGTGCAAAAATTTCAGTTCATGTTTTATGATGTTAAATAAAAAAGGTCTCAAATTTAAAGCAAGCTTGTAAAAGAGAATGTCTTCATCTGATGTCAGATATTAACTGCGCCAAACATTTGTTTAAATCGCATAGCAAAATGCTTTTCTGTGACTGCTATTCAATTATATGCTTACTAACTGAAAGTTTTAATGAATAAGCTCAACAAATAATTAACTGTATACTCAAAAGAAGTGCACTGATGATCGAAAAAAAATGTTTCCTAATTTATTATTAATAAACTTAAATTAACACTGTTAAAAATATAAACAAGGACACATGAAAACCAAAATTGTACAATTCAAGATATAGTTAGCCGTAAACTGGGAATTAATTTGACATTATTAAAAATGACTTTGCATAATAATTAAAAAATTACATAATGTCCATCCAAATAGCTGATTCAAATCATCCAATTAATTTCAACATTAAATTTCCTAAAACAAAATAGGATTTAAGACATTATTGAGGGTATAATTAAAATATTGTGTCTTTCCTAATCAGATTAAAAATTATAAGGTTGATTTGAAAAGCTCCTGTCTCACTATACATACTTTATATTGTTTAGACCAGTTATGTCGTTATAATGAAATCGGACTACATTTTATCTTCAAATACCAACTCACAAAATGCAGTGCATCTGAAATATTTATTGTCGTAGTCCACGTAAATATCAGAACTCCGAAGTTTAAAATTACAGAATGTTATATGCAATTATTTGCGGAGAGTGTGCCTATTTTTACTAAAAATTAATTCTAAGCTGAATATACTAATTTTTCATAAAGTGGGTCATTAAAACTTTAATGGTAAATTCAAGAATACATCGATGGAATATCCTGGCTGGAAAACTAGAAAAGTGATTATTAAATCATCAACATCGAAAGGTAGCAACATCATCATCCGAACAACAGAGCTAGCAAAACATCCAAAACACGTTATGTAAACCATGTCTTACTTGCGTTCTGGTAAAGGTCGACAAGATATAATGATTGAAAAAGTGTTTTGGTAAAAATAACTTGATAGTTATACAAAAGTTCACAAAATTATTTCTCTTTATATATACGTAAAACCTGCTTTATTGACATTTTATTTACAAATAAAGTTCAATAAACATTTCACATGCGGTGAAAATCATAACGAATATGTAAAAAAAAAATTAAAAAAGTACTCTGTTGGACTGATATAAGAAGCACAATTTATATCCAGACATCATTTGTGAAAAATAAGGATGTGCCATATATTCGCGACCTAACACAAAGTATTACATTTTACCAGTTTAAAAGTTCATAGTTCATAGTTCACCAGTTCATAGTTTAAAAAAATAATAAAATCGATCGTATCGTCTCAGTCGATAGACACACACATAAACACATTAAAATAAATTTAATTATTTCTTTGAATTTTTGTTTAGGTTTTTTTCACTGCAGCGAGACTCCGGCGCTCGCTATTCTCAAAGTTGAATTACAGCTACATATAAAAGACGGATGCGCAACAAAAAATATGACATGATGAAGTATGAAATCATTGCTACATGTTCGATGCAAATAGCACAATAAATCCCATGATATAAAACAAAAAGCAAATAAATAAAAAAATGGATATTCGCAGAAGCTTCAGCGACGTTTACAATTTACGTATTTGAGCCATTTGTAAACGTTTCTCTAATGTAGATAAACTGGCCGCATATTGCTTATTTCTTTTGATTCGGTTTATAAGGTATTTATCCCGCTTTCGTGGTGTAACGGACAGCACATTCGAAGTGTATTCGAGAGTTTTGTGGTTCGCATCCCGGCAAGGGAATTGCTCATTTTTCAATTTCTCTTGCTTCCAAAATATCCTAATATCTCTAAAGTGGCGCCCGAACTAAAAAAGGTGGTGTATAATGAATTTCCAACACCAGGATTTGGCGCCTGCGTCCCCTAATCTCTAATCGCCCTCTAAAAGGGGGAGTATATAAGGTATTTCTCTCGCCTTCTTGGCATGCTTTCGTGGTATAGTGACCAGCACGCTCGGCGCGTTTCGAGAGGTCCGTGGTTTGAGTCCCGGTGAAGACATTGCTCATTTTTCATGTATTCTGCTTCCAAAAATACCTAATTCCTCTACAAGTTGATTTTTTAAACTGCTGGTCAAGATGTTAAGCTTTTTTGAACTTTTAGATTTTGGTGTCGAGCGACTTTGTTTTAAAAATTTTATTTTCAGTATGTCCATAAGTATACCTTCCACATTGGAGAGAAAATACGAAGGATACGATGGAATTTTTAAATAGAAAAGCCTTTTGAACGTGTCACCTTCGACATCCTAATTGCTGAGGGTGACAAAAACAACCTGGTTGTCACTGATTACTTCACCATGTGGCATGAAGTGATCCTGTTCCTGTTCAACAGGCTGTCACGGTAACAGGGATACAATACTGGATTTGGAAGATCGGAGTGCTTCTTTAGTTACATTCCGATCAAGGAAGAAATTTTACATCGAATGTTATTAAACAACTCTGCAAGATATTTGGCATCAACAAAACCCTAACAACAAACCTAACTGTTCCTAGCTAAACGTCATGGTAGTGAGGCTTAATCGAACTATCCTTAATAAACTCTTGTTGATATTTTCCAGAAACCAACATTACTCGGAAAAGAAGTTATTTCTGTTTTCACTGGCCTGTAGCAGGGCTGTGAACGAAAACTGCCTACTATTCTCCAAACCAAATGGTCTTCAGTCGTGATATTCGTCCGCCTTGTGATTTCTCTTTTACTTGCCCTCCGGATGCACCTTCAGGAGCGCCTCAGGGTGCGTCTTAGGAGTTTATTCAAGATTTCTAGGCACGGTTTAACGTGAATGCACAATTTTGCAAGCGAGCGAGTCAACTTGGCGATGGAGAAGAAGGAGACCCGATACGAAACGAGAGCTACAGGACATCCAGTCAAGGAAGGTGAAAGGTGTGGTTATAGAATCCGGATCGAAGTAAAGGATTCTGTCCTAAATTATAATCACTTTAGGACAGTCTTTACACAACCCTAAACATGATGAACGACGTCATGTTTCGGATCCATCAATCATGGGATTCTAAGCCTAAAGTCGTTAATTAGAACAGGCTAGCCACTTACTATGGTCATAGTAAGCAATTCGTTAATAGTGTACGCAAAGCAAATAGCATACTGATACCATGGTCCTATTTGTTTTCTAAACTTTTTGAGTTAGTTTGTATAATTTTTCATTTGTTAAAACCATTGTATAGGTTAAGATACAAGAACACGCCTAACCAATATTAATTTAGAAGTTGTATAACAAAAATCAACGTTATATTTTTAAATTTTTCACATGTTTGACTTCAAAATTAATATCGTTTAGATGCTGCACTGATTTGTCTTAGTTGTAAGTGTGGTTTCCTCTCCAGTATTGTACAGTCTGGTCATTGGGAAGGGGACATTGTCAAGAAGTTTATGCATAAATGAAATCATTTTAGTGAAATTGCTGTATTTTTCTGTATAATGTAACATGAAAACGAGAGAGAA